>PVJA010041685.1:0-17736 GCA_004027025.1 Myocastor coypus
CAGCCAGTATACTTCAGCCTCTTCTGGTTGCCTAGGTAGTAGCTGCTGTTCCAGTTCTGGTTGCTTCTGTCTCTCGGCAAGGGTCGGTCACTGGGACGCGTAGCTGGTCTCTGGGATGCACACCATATGAGCCAGTCCCCCACTGGCAAGCCCTTCTGACTCTGCACTCCCTCCTTGCTTATCCCCTATAAGCCCTAAATCGCCAGAGATCAGGACCTGACATTTTTATTAGGATCAATTCCACGTCAGTGCCCATCCAGAATTAAATAAATCTGCCTCCACATCCTGGGTGTCCTTTCAGCGTTTCTCTCGCTGCAGCTGATCTGTTCTGCTATGTGAGACAGCTTCTTGTTACTGGAACACACAGTTGGGATAAATCAGCTTGCTAGCAGGACATTCACCTTGGCTCATGATCCGGAAGGTGAGCTCCACAGCAGATGGCCAGTGGCTTTGGGCCTGTGCTGGCTCATCGCAGTGGACACACACAGTGAAAGAGGCTGTGTCCCTCACAGCTGGTTTGAGAAGAGAGGAAGAGCCCTGTGTCCTGTGAGCCCCCTCAGGACGCTCCTGGTGGCCTCTCTTAAAGTCGCCACCTCCCAGTTGCGCTGAACTAAGGACCAAGCCTTGGGAAGATATTGCAGATCCGAGTCACAGCACCCCCTGAGCTGGGAGACCATGGAGAGCACCGTGAGTGGAAAAGTCACTTGCAAGTATCATATCTTTAAAGAGCAGTGAAGAGCCTTAACCTCAGATGGTCCCTAGGAGGGTCAGATGAGCCAGAGTGAGTGCGCCTGCACACAGTAGATGCCTAGAGCTTGTTTCTCCAGTGAAATAGTAGATGTTGCTTAAGATTCCACCAGTGACGGTCTGTAGGGAGCAACATTGGGCAAGAGGACAAGGGTGGCTTTCCTTGCCAACATCCATATAATCCTACAACTCAGTGGCTCAAAACTAGCATTTGCTTTTACCTAGAAGTCAACAAGTCAGAGCAGGGAAGTCAAGGCTCAGCTGGGTGGCTTCCCCCCTGTGGTGGGTCTGTCGTGAGGTCCCACGCAGGAGAAGTCTTTGAAAGCTCAATCCATTGAAGGAAGGGCTTATCACGCAGGGCCAGGCACTGCTGAGCCCGGCCAAGGGCTCACATGGAGCGACAGCCTCCTCTCACCTCGCCTGTCAGTCAAGGTTTCCCCGGACCAGAATCACTCCCAAAGTGTGTGTCCCCACAGTCAAAAGCAGACGCTTTGGTTTCTCATGACCCAGCCTTGGAAGTTATCTGGGGTCACTTTCCTACCACTGCCTCTTGCTGAAGGCAGTTCCAAGCCCACCCAGAACCAACAGATGGGGCATGGAGCTTACCCAGGAATGCTGAGATTATTGTAAAATCTAGAAACTTCCTCCAGCGTCACAGGCAGCCTTGCGTAGCGGCTAAAAGTGCTGCCTGGACCGGAAGTCAGATGATGCCTCTGCTGGCTATGTGCCCCCTGGAAGTCAGGCAGCGTCTCTGGCTCTTGGGCTTCACGTCTGCTAGCTAGAATGGACAGTCACGTGACTTTTCCACAGCCCTGTGGAGTTGCAGTTGGGGTGTTACTTCTACCGAGCAGTCCAGCCACTTACATCCTGGGGCTCTGGGTGTGTTACTTCTAGCATGGTTCTGAGACCTCAGTGCTTTCCACAGAGACAACCTTCCTGGGCCCTGCTCCCAGGATGCTCCGGGAGGCTGGAGCCTGGCCCTGAGGCCACATGGGAGAGCACTGCGACTGGAGTCAGGCGGGCCCAACGCACGCCCTCAACTGCCTCCCATCGGAAGGGCTGAGATAACCTGCTTTTCCTCTGAGATGGTTTCCTCCTCTATAAGGAGAAGGAAAATAGGCCTCCTTGACCAAAGAGCTGAGAAACCCAGCGAGAAAAGTGCTGCTGGAAGCCCTTCGCGCAGTGCTAGCATTACACAGGTGTTTGGCAATTTTGCCGGTTTTTGGTTTTCATAAGAAGGGGAACTTGAGTCCCGGAGAAGGAAGTCTAAGAAACATACCCCAGGCCTGAAAGAAACAGCTTGATTAAACCATCCTCCCTGACCAAGAGCAGGGAGGCACGAGCTCTGGATCACGGATGGATCCGTGATTCTGTGTCCTCTCTTTGCTTCTCGCGTCTCTGCCCAGCTCCATTCCTGGGGAGCCCGGGAGCCCCACGCCCACCCCAGCCTCCAGGGAGCCCGGCTGGCTCCACAGCAGGCACATCTGCCTCCTCCCACTGTGTCCGCGTGGGCACCATGATGCATGCTGGGACTTTCCCGGGCCATTTCCTCCCAGTTCATACACAAGCCACTCTGGTGGTCACAGAAATTTCCCAGGGGAAGAATCAGGGAAGAAGTCAGGATCCTTGGCAGGAGTTCTGTTGAGGGTGGCGGTGGCGGTGGGGTGAGCTCTGCCCTGTTCTGAGCTGCTGTGCGACTGCGCTGCCCGAGCCAAATACTCCAGCCAGCGGGAGCCACGCCCACGGCTGCTCCTTTCTTTCTGTTGCCACGATAGCAGCCCCGAGAGAAAGCAATTCGTAAAGGTTAGAAATGTATTAAGCTGGTGGTTCTGGAAGCTGAAGTCCATGACTGAACAGCAGCGCGAGTCCCAATTATTCCTTTGGGATGTGGAGGGGAGCACAAGGAAAAGAGGCAACCAAGGGGGGGCCTCACCTCACCACCTGCTGCGCGGCTGCTGAACTCACCCTCCAGAGCAGTGAGGATGAACCCCGTCCAGAGCTTTGAAGCAGCCTGCTGCAGCGCGAGTGCCTGGGTTCAGCACCACTGGTCGAGTGTGAAAGGCAGCATCCTCCTAAATACTAGTCACCTCACAGGCCCAACCAGCTCGCCACACCGTGACCTCGAGCCTCGAACTTCAAGCGGGTTGCAGAGCAGACAGCCCCATCCGCTACCACTGCAGCCTCCTTCCCTGCCTCTGCTTGGTGTCAAAGAGCTCACGGCTGCCGCCTTTACTTTCCACTGCATGCATTATTTTGGTTATTTGTCTACACAGCACATCATCTCTGTAGACCCACCACGCAGAGCACAAAACTCTACTCCCTTGCGCTGTCCTCTCTAGTGAAGAATCTCTAATGGCTGCCAAGTGATCTCCTCCGACTATGCCTTGGACAGGATCTCCAGGACACCAAAACAGCCCACGGAAATGCCCACGCAGCTGTGGCAGAAGACAGCATGCCACAAGGTTGTAGTTACCGACGTGGGTGAAGAGAGACCGGTCTGTGAGAGAGGTCAGGCTGACCCAACAGATCAGACAGCCCAAGGCACAGACGGCTCCTGAACTGCAGAAACAGTGTTGCCAGAGTTGAGCAAGCATCTGCCTTGCATCTAACTCCAGACACCAGGAGCGAGGACACGGCCGTGTGGGCTCCTGAGACGCCTCTCTCTCAGAGATCTGGGATGCCAGATGAGAGTCAGGCACATGAAAGAAGAGAGTGGGCACCGCGCACGCCTGCGGGGGCTTCATCAACTGCCCACCACCGACAGGGTCCTTCCAAAGCAGACCACTGGGCTGGGGCCTCAGTTCCCATCTCTCCTGAGGGCGGGGCCCTGGGGCCATAAGCAGAAGAGCTGCCTCAACTTCCCCAGACTCCCACCACTAACTTGTGCATCCTTCTCCGCCAACAGAGCAAGAAGCACCTCAAGGTTCCTGGTAATGCACGTCCACCTGCCCCTGCAGAGGACACCCACGCCTCAGAAGGATGGCAAGCGCTGTACTATGGGACACTTCCACAGGGTGTGCAAAGGAGACTTAGATAAATGAGTTGAGACTAAACTAAAAAAAAGAGGTATTTCAATTTTGACAAACCACCCCCAAATTTATCAGAAGTCCTCCTATAATCCCAGCACTCTGCAGGTTGAGACCTGAGGATCAGTGAGAGTTTGAGATTAGCCTGGGGCTACAAAAGTGAGCACAAGGCCAGTCCAAACTGCACAGTGACACCCAGTCTAAAAAAAAAAAAAGAAAGAAAGAAAATGTGAGTAAAGTGAAATAAGTCAGGCCCTGCCTATTAGCCACATGTGGTCACTGAACACGCTGGTCTCCTGGACAGTAGAGCAGTGGTTAGCATGGGCCAGGCCTGCTGGAGCACGGGGGGTGAGGAGAAGCTGGCGGTTAGACACAAAACACAGCTAGGTAGGCGGGGAGAGTTTCATAGCTCTGCCACAGAGAAGGATGGTCTAGCGAACAGGAGTTTATTGTGGATTTCAAAATAGCTGGTGGAGGTCTGGCCAACTAGCTCAGCGTGTAAAGCACCTGCACAGCAGCACAGGGGCCAGGGGTCAACCCCTGGGCCTGCCATGCCTGCCCTGCCCCCTGAGGCACTCTGAAACAAGAACTGAGACTGGGCATGGTGGCTCATGCCTGTAATCCCGGTAGGTTAGAAATAGGCCGATCACTACCAGTCCAATCTAGTAGTGAGACTTTGAACACCCGATAGACCCGTCCCTAAAAAAAAAAAAAAGGAAGGAAGGAAGGAAGGAAGGAGCTGGCAGGAATTTTAGTGTTCCCATCCCTAACAGAAATATTTTAGGGGACAGCCATGCTCTTTGTCCTGATGTAACCTCCACACACTGATCTGACTTCACACACATGCATTCTGGCACTGCGCTGGACACCATAAACACGTACAGTAAACATGAACGATAGGCAACTCTTCCACCACTATGTAGAGCATGACCTTGGGTGGACCTTTGGGGGAAGACTGTGCCCTCATCACTGTCGTCCTCTCCTTTTTTTGAATGTATTTGCCACAGGGCCTCACCGTGCAGCTCGGACTCCTAGTGATCCTCCCATTTTCAGCCTTCCCAGCCCTGGTATTACTGGATGGTCAGCTCAGCGTGTCTGGGGGCAGGGCCAGCACAGCATGTAGTGCCAGGATCAGATCCATATTCCCATGTCTCTTTGTCCCAGAAAAGAGGCACTTGAAGCGGGGGGTGGAATCTGGAATTAACCTGGCAGGGTGGGGCAAGAATACGGCATGCTTCTGCCACAGACCTGAATCTGAGCGTGATATGTGCCGGTGGGGAGGCATTCCGACAATTAAGAACAAAAGCTCTACTCGGAAACAAAGACTATGAAGACAACAATGTGCATCATGTTAATTATGGTGGCTGTCCTACTAACATGTTATGAAACTGTCTCATTATTTCTTATTAAAAGTAATTAAAAAATGAAAAAAGGAGAACAAGAAGCTCATAGTTGTAAAGAGGAGAGACAGTATTTGTCAGGAATACATTTTGTTTTGCTTTGTTTTTTCCTGATTTTTTTGAGACAGGGTCTTGCTCCAGGGCCAGGCTGGCCTCAGATCTATGGCGATCACTTACCTCAGCCTCGTGAGTGCTGGGATTACAGCCGCACACCACCACGCCCAGCTGGGGACACATCGTAAGTGTCAGCAGAAGAAGAGTCCTGGAGACGGAAGTAGGCAGAGAGCCAGGAAGCTGCCATGCCAAGTTACAACAGCGCAAAGGGACGCGGCCCAGCAGGGCCTTTGACAGTTGCCGCAGAGCAGAACTGGAGAGGAGCTGGGTGGAGGACATGCAATGTCATGAGCAGATGACGAGTCTCAGGTCGCGGGGCCCCGAGAGGATGGTAGTGCGCTCCGTGCGGACGGCGAGGCTGCTCACAGCATGACCGCCGAGCGCTCTCACCACCCAGTGGAAACCACAGGGCAACACGGGTGTGAAATGAGCTCGATGCGGCCCTGCTACAGAGCGTCCTGGCGTGCGAGTACCATGCCACACACCATATCCGCATGTGACTCTTTAAAAAGGGTGTAGCCGGACGTGGTGGCTCACGCCTGTAATCCCAGCACTCGGGAGGCTGAGGCAGGAGGATTGGTGCGAGTTCGAGACCAGCCTGGGCTACAAAAGTGAGCTCAGGACCAGCCTCAACTGCATAGCGAGACCCTGTCTCAAAAAGACAAAAAATAAATAAATAAATAAATAAAAATAAAAAAATAAAATAAAAAGGGTGTGAAATATTTGAGGAGGAAGCAGGCACTCAGTCGCAATGATAATATTAGCATTCAATAATGCAACAGATGGCACCATATTAGCCCACACTGTTAGGTGATCTTTCCAATGTGACTTTCACCTGGAAAGTATGAAAAATACTCATAAAGTAATGCAAACTTGTGAAAAAGATCCAGGGAAGGACAGAGGGGAGGGGAGGATAAATACGGTCCAAGGCCTTATATGAAAACGTCACGGGCTTTTCCAACGAGTGGATATGTTCTTGCCCATCTACTTTAAGTCATGTTATAGGTGCTCTTGCTGCTCTATTTTGTTGGCCTAATTAAAAAACAAACCACAGATCTAAGTGCAGACACGCCCATTCCCCCCTGCCGCCCTCAGCTGGCCCTGGTGCAGCTGCCCAGCAGGGAAGCCTGAGCTGGGTACGTGCTCCGGCCCCCATCTGCAGACCCCACCACACTCTTCCTCCGGCCGCTCCATGGTCACTCTCAGTTTGGCTTCCTCTACCCTTCTGCAAATGCTTTTCAGGGCGTCTGCTGACAACCCCCCGGGGAAAAGCCCAGAGAGTCCCTGGGCACTGCTCACTCTGCCTCTGTCCCCCAGCACCACCAGGGAGGGTCTATGTCCCATCATTCCGCCCCCCCACCCCCACAGCATACTCAGGCGCCAAAAGCCTGCCCTGGATCTAGCCTCATCGATCAAACTGAACTTTGGCATGGAGTGAAAGAGAAAGCTGTTAAAGACCTTCTTTTTCTGATCATTAAGCAAGGAGCTGTTTTTCCAGTAGACTGACCTTTATTTGACTTTGGGGAGTGAAGCTCACAGATTATGAGCTTGGGGGCCCTGTTTCTTTAAGGGAGCCAGGGGAGGGGAAGGAAGGCCATGGTGGGAGGGGACTGTCTCATTTCTATGTTTAATATCTGTGGAATATAGGTATGCTTGGAAAGCCCTTCGCTCTCTTCACGGAACTGGCTTAAGAAATACAGCATCAAGGGAAAAGAGAGCTGGCTGTGGCCAAGATTTTCCTGAGGTTAGGGGGCCTTGTCCTATCTCAAGGAACTGGACACCACTTGGGTCACCTTCTCCATCCCTGACTTGTCCTTATAAGAAGAAGGGTGGCCCCGCTGTCCTGGACAGAGAAGCTCTGGGAGGTGGCAGAAGGCGCACCGGGAAGTGGCTTGACAGCCTGGACCTCAGTCTTCTCTTCTCTGAACTCGGGTGTTTGGCTAGAAACCTGCATTTGGGAGGGGGGGTTGCTAGTTTTGTGTTCTGTCTTGTGGCCCTGGAGGTCGCGGCCATGGTTGTCTCACCACTGACCTACACTGACAGCTCTCCTTCACATCTTTTCAACACAAGGTCTTACTGAGTCAGCCAGGCTAGAAGCCCGGAAAGGTCTTCCTCTGCGTGCAAATTCCGGTGCTGACTCCCTGCCGGCATGGCCTCAGGTGTGCAGAATACTTCTGCGTCCCTCTAGGGACATGCTGGCTCCAGCTCGAGCAGCCTGGTACCAACAGCGCCGGTACCAGGGGCAGATCACCCTTCCCCAGGAGCACGCACTGCAGCGTCCTGCGTGAGGGGCGGTGCCAGGACCCGCTCATCTCAGAGCGCAGTAAGGATGGGCCTCGGTGTCCCCGTAGGCTGTGCGCCGCCTGCCCTCTCTGCCCCGTGTGTGGCTGTCATTCAAGATTCCCTGGCCGCACACAGGGCGTCTGTGGCTCGCGCCCCCTGGCCCAGGCCTGTTGCCTCTGTGTCTTCTGTCATGGGGATGCACCCTAACTCCCCTCTCCCCTAACTGGGACTCCAGCAGCTGTGCTACTCAGCAGGCAGCTGGTGGGAAGGAGCTGTGGTCCCCAGCACTGCGTCCTGAGCCCAGGCCGCTTGGCTGCTTTTCAGGGCTTCTTTTGGTGAGAGGAAGGAAGGCAGCCTTAATCCCATGGCTCCCCGCCGCACACGCACACACGCAGCCTGGGGCGCCGAGTGGACCTCTGCTGCCACATGGGCCTGGCTGTGAACATCCCCTCCCAGGGCAGAAGCAGCAAGAAGCGCACGGGTGCCCCAGCCACCCTGGCACCTGGACACTCCCAGCTGCTGCCCTCTTGGCAGAGGAGCTGTGTGGCGTTTGCAGCACTGTGTGTCTGCCTCCCAGTGCATCTGAACTTGGCAAGAAGAGCCCTCCTTTCTTCCTGGAAGCTCGACAGCGTGGGCTGCCTGGCGCGAGAGGTGGCCCAGTGTACCATCGGGAAGTGGGACTCTGCCTGGCCCCCTGCCTCTCTCCTCTTCCTCTCTCTCTCTTTCTCTCTCTCTCTCTCTCTCTCTCTCTCTCGATCTCTGCTGTATCACTGGGCATGCTTACCTTTCTCCCAAGCTCCTGATATGGGACAGAGATTAAAAATAATAATAATGAAAATAAAAACCACCATGTTCACTCAGAGAGATGAACCACGATGGGGTGGACAGAGACAAGTCTTAGACAGACCATTCTACCCCCAGTCCTGTCACCTGTGGCCTTGTGCATGCTGCAAGCTGCAGACCGCCTCTCCCCAGGCCTCAGCTGTCTCAGCCTCAGAACGAGGATCAGATAGTCAAAGACTCAGGCCCTCTTCCCGCACATACATCTTTCCACGTAAGGATGAAAAGTGATTTTGTGAAGCAAACATTATGACTCCTGTCATGCAGGTCTTAAGGAAACAGGCCTGGGATCTCAAGGTCCAGGTATTCCAACTGTAATTGGCTGTAATTTTTTTACAGACTTAGAAATCCTGAAGCTAGGATTCTAGTCATCAGCAGTTATAAAATCAATCATTTGGTGAAAACCCACTGTGTATCACTCTACACTCTCCGTAGAGGGGATGGGATTTTGGGTTAGATCAGTGGTTAAAGCGGCTTTGCGGGAATTCCTGTCACAGGGCATGGGGGTTCGATCCCCACGCCTACCATTAAGGAAGCCCAAGACCTTCTCCCTTGAAAGGATTAAAATACGGAGCAGTGAGGAACCGCAGCCGCTCCGACTCTCGCTCCAAGGTCATGTCCCTCGCTGTTTCACAGAATCTCCACCTTCGTCCTCACCGTTGCTGCGGGCACCTTGTTCTTCATGCAAGCCTTCGAGCAGGCTTAGACACGATCTACAAACACGTCAAGGACAGGAAGCTGTGGAAACATATCAAGCACAGGTAGGAAACCAGGGAGCAGTTCCTTGGCTCCCGGAGGCCAGAAGAGCCAGGCCGGCCTCCTCGCTGTTTGCACAGAGCTGGGGTCTCAGCTCTTCACAGACCCCTGATAACTAACTGTTGGAAAGGAATGGCTCACAGACTGCTTCACTTCTACTGTGTGTGAAGTACGTTATCAGCACATAAATTCAATTGGCCTTGAAAAAAAGGTTTCAAATATAAATGGGCTGCACTTCTTAACCACTGAAGTCTAATATTACGACTTACGCCTGCGGGATGTCACCCCACAGCCTCGTGTGCTCGGAGGTGGGGCTCTTGAGGGTGACTGGATCGTGGGGGTGTGGCACCAGGTTACTCTACTGATTGGTTCGGCATGGCTCTGGGTAGGTGATTGATTACTGAAAAGAAAAGTCTGCTCTGCATGGAAGCAGAGGGGGGACTGGCACCAGATAGGAAGGAGCCAAGGACCAGACACGGTACCCAAGACCAAACTTGGTGACACAGTCGAGCACACCCAGAGTGTGTTCCAGGAATCCCACGAAGGGATCCCGAGGCCACTCAGGGTGACACAATAAAGAGGAACCGCTCCCCACAACCAGCCCACCCCAGCATCGCCTTCTCTGAGTACTCCCTAACCCTTAGGCCAACCTGCCTGTCTCTGCATTTGGTTCTTCACGCTCTGTGCAGTAGAACCCACCATGCACCCACCATGGTGCAACAAAGCTACTTTTCCATCCACTGGTTCTTCCATCCACCGGACTGCTCTTCTGGGGACACACACCCAGTAGCAGGTGACAAGGCACCTCTGGCATGGGTGGAACACCTACTACACAGCAAGTATGCAGGGAAATTCCTTGGTCTGCTGGGAGAAGTCCGCCCTGCCTCTGCGGCCCAGCAAGGCTGCTGAGGTTCCTGAGCCTTCTCACGTCTCCCTCCAGCTTGGGGTAGGACACGCCTCGGATGGGGACAAGACCAGCTGTGCGTCGCCCAGAAGCAGCAACAGGTGGAGTGGAGGAGGCTCCCGGGGAGGAGGTGACGGGAGGAGGGCGCACACTCTGGATCAGCTGTGGGGGGGGGGCAGATGACAAGCCGGAGTGTGCAGGGATGCTGTCACCAGAAAGCATAAGTCATCAGCAGCCACCGAGGCGTGGGCGAGCAAGGAAGCGGAGGGAAGGCGCCTGCTTCGATTCTGGGGCTCTGTTCGGAGTTCTGAGAGCTGCGATGGCTGAGGAGACCCAGGAAGCAGCATGGAACGTCTCCAGACCTGGGACCGACAGCGGCAGAGACGTGCTCTGCGGGTTCCATCTCACCCCAGAGCAGGGCAGACCCGGAATGTGCCAGCTCCTAGACCCTACAGAGGGTCTGAGGTGGCCGCCGTTGGGTGGATCGTTGCTCAGTCACCGCAACCGTGTTGTCGGCACAGTGTGCGAACCGCACCCATGGGAAAGGCCCCGCACAGGAAGAGCAGAAGCGTTCAAAGGCTTGAGTTTTGCTCCTGGTCTACCCAGGAGCAAGACCTGTGCTGGGCCATCTCAACTCAGGAGGCCTCGAGTCTCTTGGCTGGATGCACTGTATATTCAAAAGCTGTGGGTCAATGGCTACCCGCCCCCGAAGCCTCGGGCCTACGCAGGGCCCTGTGTCCTGATCCACTCCCCTGTACCCCCATGCCCAGGGGCTGGCACTGCTCCCTAACTGTCTTGCAGTGGCAATGCTCAACAAACATCTAGTTGTCATCGAAATTCAGAGCAGACAATTTGAGCACTAAGGCTCACAGCCACCAAGAGATGACAGAAGCGAAAATCCTGCCAGCGAGGAGGACAGGGCCAGGGCTCAACGCAGTGCTGTCATTCAGATTCCTGAGAAAGCAGAGAAGGCAGGCCCACATCCTCGGCCCAGCTTCCTCATTCTGTGTCTCCCCTTCTTCTCCTGAGGGGCTGCAGGAAAGGACCTTGTGATACCGCAGCCTGTTAGAACTCTTTCCTCCTCCTTTGCTAACTAGTAGAGACAGCTGATCAGCCCCTCCCCTGAGAGGCAATCTTCTCCCCAGAAGAGGCCGACTCAGCTCTCTCACATACTCGGCTCCTTCATTCACTTTGCTCTTCTTATGTTCGCAGCCCGATCTATACGCTGATCGCTGTTGCCCGCTCATTAAATGGCAAGAGGCTGCAGCCCAGGAATGTTAAGGAGGAAGCTTTGCAGGAGCCATGCTGACTGCCCTGCAGCTGGCCCAGGCTGAAGGGTGCGTGAGAAGCCAGGCTTCGGGAGAAGCAGCACGCTCCTTGGACCCCGAGAAGCCGTCAGCTTGCCCTGAGGGAGGGCCTACACCCAAGCTGATGTGACAGTTGAGACTTCATTTCTAGTCATCTCTACCGCAAAGGTCTCACACTGCCTGGCTAGCGGTGCTGGTGGTCGTCATCCTGCTTGTCAGAGTTCTTGTGACAGACAAACCTTTAGGATGTCCTCGGCAGGACAGAACCCGGATAGACCCAAAACCCAAACCTGCTCAGGGCTGCTCCTGATACAAATGGCCTCTGGTGTTGCCAATTTTGTAATAAACCGTGGGGCGGGGGGCGGGTGGGGAATTGCTGTGCACAGCTTCTTTTCTTGTTTTTAACGTATTTGTTACAGGGTCTCACCATGCAGCTCAGACTCACGTTTTCAGCCTCCCCAGTGCCGGGATTACAGGTTGAGCCACCACGCCGGGACTCAGTGGCCGGCTTAGGACACCCCAGGTGGAGTCAGCACTGCATGTGGTGCTGGGGATCAGACCCCACTCCCTGCGCTTGCCCAGCAGGTGCTTAGTCTGCTGAGCTATCTCCCTGGCCCTGTGCAAAGGTTTTCCGACCTAATGGGCAAACAACAGACCAGCTTGTGGGAGTGTCGCTACGACAATCAGCCAGTGAAATGTGTGGGGCAGGAGAGAGCGGCTGAGGTGGGACTGGGGCAGGCACACCTCCCGTGAGCCTGGCAGGAGCCCCCCCTCACTGTGAGGATCTCCATAGGAGCCCTGAGGCACCTGTCCCTGAGCCCTGAGGACACATCGCCAACACCAGCTCTCGTCCTTGAGGTTAAGGAGGTGACACTCCAAGCTCAATGCGTGTGTCTGGCATTGTCCCTTGCTCTTGCATTCTGACAGCTGGGAAAAGCCCAATTTTCCTTCTTTCCAGAAAGTTTTTTTTTTCTCCCTTGAGATTTAAAAAAAAAAAATGTTGAAAATAACTAGGGTGTCTTGTACAGTACAGGCTCGCCAACGCCCAGCCTGAGCTGGTGCGCTGGATGAGCCCACAGAGGTCTCTCTGCAGCCCATGACACAGCACTCTCGCCTCCCTGAGAACGGTCATGCGGAGCCAGTCAGAGGAGACTGTCTTGACTATTCCATACTTAGCTCTTCGGAAGGCCCACAGTTTCCCGACTTCTCATTTTTAGACTCTGCATCTAAAACAAAAAGTAGTGTCACTGATGTTTACTCAAAAGCCACCTGGCATTTTCTTTTCTTTTTTCTTTTTTGTAGTACTAGGGACTAAACCCAGGACCTTGTGCTTGCCAGACAGGTGCTTATGCTGCTGAGCCATATTCCCAGCCCCACAGCTGGAATTTTCAAGGCACCTCCACTTTGAGCAACTTCCTCCAAGGCAGGAGGTAGCTTGCCAATAGTGCCACAGACCTTTTTATTATTTACCCTGTCTTGGCACTCCGTATGTGTGTGCCATACATGCTCTTGGGCCATTTTGACAACCCCACACGTGATCTGGCTCATCCTACTTGCTTCTCTTTAAAACAAAAGGGAACAGAATCAAAGAAGGCACTTGATTCTCATTCCATACTGGGGACAGCGGGCCCTGGCCGGAGCTGCTGAGTGCCCACTTGGGGTTGAAAGTGGGTTCTTCAGTAGGAAGGGAGGTCCCACCCGCTCCTGAGGGGTGGAGCCTGCTTGGCAAGGCTGGTCCCACAGTGCTCGCTGCACCTCCCAGCCTCCGGCCTCTGGGCCTCTGCTTCTCGGAGGAGCTGCAACCTCCTCGTGTTACCACTGGAGAGTTAAAGGGACAAAGATCTTCACTGCAGAGCCTCAGAAGCTCCTCTGCAGACCTCCCCCTCTGGAGGGAGGTGCTGCAGGTGGGAGACAGGAGCCTGTGCTTGACTCAGTGATGACTCCCAGCGGCTTCTCCCACTCCGATTCATGACAAGGCCAGCAGTCATCTGCACCACCGCCTCCTCCGTCAGACCCTCACCTCCCTACCACCCGGCTGCCTATTCAAGAGGGTACTAGCTGTGTGCTGTACTTTCCAGAACCCCAAAAAGGTACCCGAGCAGCCAAGTGACTCAAGAAGAAGGACACACCCTCTCCCCCTCACCATCTGTTCCCAGCACCATGAATCTTCCAGGACAAAAAGGAAAGGGGTGTGACATCCTGCCGCCCAGCAGCCCAGAGAGGCTGAGTCCCTCCATTAGCTGATTGGACAACACCTGTTGTGCCGTCTCCTCAGCAGTGACTCACGGAGCTCCTTTTCATTTTCACTAATTACTCAGCCTCCTAGCGAAGACTCACACACCCCACATGGGCTCCAACAGCCCTTGGTGGCGTCCCAAGTCTCCACCCAACCTCTTGCCCTCTCCCCTCCAGCCTCATACTGACACCTGCCTCCCTGTGGCCCTGCCAACCACGCCTGGCCGCAGCTGCCTCTGTGGAATTCCTAAGCATGCCCACTTTGGCTGCCAGCCCGGGCACATGGGTACCTACAGGCACCCTGCCATCTGCCTGCCTTGGGGCAGCACTCTGGGCTCGCTGCCCTGGATTGCCAGCCAGGGGAAGGGCACGTAGTGCTTCAAGTTATTGCAGTGCTGGGATACTGAGCACATTTCTACAGCACACAGCACTTCCCAAAGAACTTCCCCAGGTGTTGGGGGGACCTCTGTGAAACCAACAGTGGTTACTACGCCTTGGTCCTCGGAGAGAGCATGTGCATGTCACTGTCTTCGTTCTTAACGGATAAGGCCACTGCGGATTGCTGTCCCCGAGCGAACTGCCGGCTCTCACATCGCAAGCAGCCTGGCCGAGCTCAGAGCTGGCATGCTTCCATCGGGTCAGGGCCAGCCCTCACCCTAGGGGACCAGGCTTTGAGGTGCTGGGCTCTCCTTCTAGAGGCGACTTCCAGATCCCTTCCATCCCCAACAAAGACTTGAGTGGAGTAATAGACAGTGGTTGTTTCACATTCATTAAAAGCAGGAAAAAGCAGGCTTTGCAGGGCAAAATTGGGCCCAGTAAAAATAAAAGAGAGGAAATATTTTAAAATATATCGGGTGGGCCAGGGTGAAGAGCTATGACAGCAGGTGCTTACTGGTCACGACCCCCCTCTGATGCTCCCCGTGCCGTGCCATCACACCCAGGTCACCCTACCACAAGCCTGCTGGAACTCTTGAAATCACTTTGAGAGCTGTTCTGCACGCCTGTCCTGGGACTCTAGACCAGGCCTACGTTCCTGTCCAGCCTTAGCAACACCCTCCCTCCCTTCCGGCTGCACAGAGACATGAGCCACTCCCAGGAGTGTGCCTGGTAGAGAAGGCAGGCTCCAGCCATAGCCAGCTCGCAGCAGTCCAGCCCTCCTTAGCTCTGGGGCTCTGGGTTACAGCACTGTTCCGAGCGCTTCTCAAGTACACTTGCAAGTCATTTAACTCCCAGAGATGCTCCTGAGGACTGTCCAGATCCTCGACTTGTGCTTGTCCATCTGAGCCACCCAGCTCATGAATCCACTGGGGTCCCATCCAGGGCTGTGGCCCAAGGCCTTCCTCTTAGATCCTGTGCTACGTTTTAACTTCTCTGACTCAGAACTCTGTAGACTTGGGTAAGTCACCTAAGATGTTTTGTCATTCCAACGTCTCAGGTTTTAATGACAGTGCTGAGTGATGATTAAATGGGAAAGGGTGGGTATCAGCCGTAGAACATGAAGCCCAGGGCACGGCACAAAGTGGGTGCCCGCAAGTGGCACAGCTAACCCAGGGCAAAGCTATGAGAGGGGAGCAGGCGGGCACAGAGCCCAGACACGCGCCGCGCCAGGAGGGAGCCCCTGTCCCTCTCCCCCAGAGGTGCGCAGTGGAGCAACCGCCTTAGTATTTACTCTGAGGGCCGGAGAGGCCCCAGGACAGCCAGTCATGTGGCCCCAGCACAGGTTCTGGGCTGGAAGCCTTCCTTCCTGCAAGCCTCTCCAGCTGCCTGTTCCACCAGGCCCTGAGCCTACTCTGATACCAAAGGGTAAAAGCCTCTGTAATTAAGGTTTGTATCTATGGGGATCCTCACAGTCTTGATAATCTGATAAAAAGTACCAAGTATTTTTCCAAGAAAACTGACCTGGGATCCAGTGCACAACACGTAAGCATGTTCTTAGAAGTCTGCAGTGATCACTGGGTCACTGAGGAGCCTCTTCGTGTAATCAGGAAGCACCCTCACAGCCTCGTTATTGTTATTATCACGGCTAAGCCCTTTGCTCTCCCTTTCCAACCTCTCTCTCTCACACACACACACACATACACACACACACACACACACA
This sequence comes from Myocastor coypus, assembly GCA_004027025.1. Classification (NCBI taxonomy): domain Eukaryota; kingdom Metazoa; phylum Chordata; class Mammalia; order Rodentia; family Myocastoridae; genus Myocastor; species Myocastor coypus. Next base: position 15,711 of record PVJA010041685.1, read on the forward strand.
CACACACACACACACACGCGTGAGCACGCACCCATATACAGAAGCGAATCAAATCTCTCTTCCCTGGACACTGCCCTGGCCTGCACAGAGGCCAGTTGTGATGGGGTCGTCTGTGGCTATCACTAAGAGAGTCAGCAGACCAGGGTTGGGGGAAGAGAACGGGCTGGCCAGCGGGGCAGCACCCCCTGCTTCTGTGAGCGCCTCAGGCCCTGGAAATGGTGTTCCCAGCTGGCTGCTATGGCAACCGCAAGCTTGGGCAGCTATTCATCACCGTCTGGACAGGTTCCCCAGCCTGCACTTGTGCTTCCTTTTACTTCAGTGGCTAATTGAGGTGTGAAAGGGTCTGCTGTGAGCAGGCAAAGGGAGCAGAGAGGGCAACAGGTCAGCTCTGCACCAGCTCCCCAGTTGAGAGCCGACTGCCAGGGCAGCAGCCCCAAACACAGAGATGCCCATTCCGATTCTGGGGCCTCTGCCCATAAGCTCCCACGTGCCCATGCCCACAAGCCAACATAAGAAGGAGATTCTCTGGCCACATCTCATGTAAGCCTGCAGCCAGGTGATACCTGGTCACCTACAGCACCACCTTTCAGAGAATTTGGAAGCTATGGGTTTTCCTCAGGGAACAGGGTAAGGGCTGGGCAGTGAGAGACTGACCCACAAGGGCTGACCTCGCTCAAACATAACAGAGGCCAAGCAATAAAGGCAGAGGCTGCAGGAGGTAGCACCTTGCCACAGTGCCCAGACCATCCATTCCCATTCCCTGGCTGGTTGGAGGGTGTGAAGGACCGCCACAGTCATCCCAGGCCACCTTCTTATCTCTGCTGTGTGGTGAGTAAACCTGCAAGTCTGTCTCAAAGAACTCTCCAAAGCACCGTGGCTTGGCTTCAGTTGATTTGGTTTGGTTCTTTCAGAGCAGGAGATGGAAACCCAGGGCCTTGAACAAGCTAAGCACGCACGCGGCCACTGGCCTATCCTCTACCCAGTCCCCAAAGCAAACCTCTAGGGCATAGGGAAGGAAACGGAGTAGTCACACGGCAGTGAGACTGAGACTGGATCTTGCGTCTGTCTGCTCCTAGTTCCACCTCTGTCCGTGGACCAGCTGACAGCAGAGGCCCAGGGTGTAACCTTTCTCCTCCACAAAGAGCAAACCCTGGGTGCAGGGCTCTGGAGCTCTGGGTCCTGGTGGCCAGACACCCTCTCTGACTACATATCATGAAACATGCTTCCAGAGCAGGAGCCCAGCTTCTTCCAAAGCAAGGACCAACAGTGCTGACTGCTCTGCAGGGTTATGTAAAGAAGGTGTGCTCACCCACAGCCACTCAAGTGGCCTGGTGGTGATTCTGAGCAGCTCCCCGAGGCCGCTGGGCCCTCCACCACTGCAGCAGCCAGGGGCACAGCTCTGGGAAGTCGTTTGGGCCAACTCTGCTCTCAGAAGTTCAAAGGGCAAAGGGAAGGGACAGAGGGCCTGCTGGCTGGTGACACAAAAGGAAGAACTACCAGGGGTCATGCTGAGAAGCCCAGCGGATTTATTCCTTTCCCTTCACAAGAACTCTGTGAGGTCAGTAGTACTATGACCCCATGTCATGCAGTGAAAAAGTCAGTTCAGGTAGGTTAGGTCACCTAAATCAGACCCTGAAGGACCTAGGCCCACACTCAGCCTGAACGGCCTGAGAGTCACTCTCTGACCTTCCCTGTGCACAGCTGTGTCTCCTGGCCTGTAAAGCGAGACCTCTCCATTTGAGCCTGGAGCTGGGAGTCCAGGCAGCACACCTTCTTCCCCAGGAGTCTGGCCCACACAACAGATGGGCATCTTTATCCTCCGGCTATTTTTATTCCTCTTTTCCCATTCTTCTTACCCTCCTGGCTCAGTCCAAGCAAAAAAGCAGGAGGCAGAGCCTGCAAGCCAGAACCAGGCTCTCAGCCTGTGTCTTTTTCTAACAATAGGCTAAAGAGAAGGCGGTTGAATCCTCAGCCACCCGAGTGCCAAGGACGACGGTGGGCATCACCAGGAATGCCTGAGCTGGGG
>PVJA010041686.1:0-17602 GCA_004027025.1 Myocastor coypus
TAATTTTAAATTTTATTTATTTATTTATTGTTTCAGAACCTTTGTTTGTTCACTCACTCATTTCCATGGCCGGCTCAGCCCACCCTGAGGGCAGGGCTGGCGCAGCATGTGGTGCCGGGGATCGAACCGCGGTCCCTGAGGCCACCCAAGCCTTCCCAAACAGGGGCTCTAGGCCACTGAGCCATCCCACCAGGCCCCAAGTGGGGGAAAATCTTAACTGACCACTTGGGTAAAGCCTGGAGAAAAGCTACGATCTCTTCTGCCTAACTGGTTTGCCTTGGGAGAGACCCCTGTGTAATTTTTCAACAGGTGACTTATCTTCACTGACCAGCAGCCCTGGAACCCTCTCCAGCCTATTGCAGCCTCCTGGCCCTCTTCTCTCTGGCCAGTTGGGGCTGCAGCTCCTCCCTGGGGGCGGAGCTCCTCCACCTCTCTCAGAGGCTTCTAGTCCCCTAGCCTGCCTGCTACAGAGTCTGCAGGTGAGGACAGGTGGATATTTGTTAGGAAAAGCTTTTCTGAAACTGGAAATTTAAAGATTTCTGAGTTATGGTACAGAGAATTAAATTTGAAACTGATTGAAATCTTTTTTCAGCAGATTCCTCCAGAGCAGCCAGAAGCCCCCTGTCTGCCCCCTGAAAGTCCTACTTCAGCCCTTGAACCGGAGCCTGCCAGGCCTCCCCTCAGTGCCTTAGCCCCACCCCACAGTTCTCCTGACCCCCAGGTCCCTGAGCTGCTCACTGGGAGGGGGTCAGGAAAACGGGGCCGGAGGGGAGGAGGGGGACTTAGGGGCATTAATGGTGAGGCCAGGCCAAGCCGGGGCCGAAAGCCTGGCAGCCGGCGAGAGCCTGGCCGACTGACCCTCAAGTGGGGGACACGTGGTGGCTTCAATGGACAAATGGAACGGTCCCCAAGAAGGACCCACCACTGGCAGCATAATGGGGAGCTGGCTGAAGGGGGTGCTGAGTCCAAGGACGCACCCCCTCCTGGGCCCCATTCTGAGGACCTTAAGGTGAATGCAGTGATCAGGGGTTGAGCTTGCAGGCTCTCAGATGAAGCTGGGGCTGGTGCCTTTTTCTCACTTTTCCATACACAGAGTCTGTGTTTCCTCAGGTGCCCCTGGGGATAGTCAGAAAGTCTCGTCGTGGCCGAAGGAGAAAATACAAGTAAGTGTTAGGTCCATCCCTTTACTAGCCTTTGCCTGCTTCTTGTTGGGATTATAGAAGTGTCCAAATAGTAGCTTGGCTTTCAAAAAGGGCAGATATTTATTTGAATATGAATACAGATATTATGCCTTTACTATCCAAATGTAGAAAGTTTCCCACCCAACCTTCTGAAATTCACCTGGTGCTTGGGGAGCTGTTCCTGATCACCTGTGCCCCTTATTGCAGCCCTACCCGAAACAGCAATAGCTCCCGCCAGGATGTTCCCTTGGAGCCCAGCCCTACGAGCCGAGTAAGTCTGGTTTGCGTCAAGCTGGGTGGGTGAATGAGTTAGGGGTACAAAAGGGATGAGACAGGAGGAAGGGAGGCTTAGAGGGAGTCAGGTGAAAAGATTGCAGCATACCTAGCTAATTGATTACTCTCTCAACTTTTCCTTTCGTGTAGGCGGCTGTCCCTCTGCCTCCCCGGGCCCGCCCTGGCCGTCCTGCCAAAAACAAGAGGAGGAAACTGGCCCCATAGCAGCCATACCTGGAGCTGGATCTGACCCTGACTGGGGAGAGCTGAGTGCTGAGCCTTGGGAGCCCCTGCCAGCCACTTGCACCTGTGGACAGTGGGTGGGGGTACTACTCCCCACTCAGAGCACAAATGCAACCCCTTCCCGTACAATCCCATCCTGAGCCATTGCAGGGGGTAAGGAAGCTCCCCCTCCCCCCCAAAGCCATGTCACTGAAAAGGCCTGGGGGGGTGGTATATGGCCCTTTCCCCACCAGGCGCTAAGGGGAACACCCCCTTCCCCCGAGGTCTTTTATTTGTTTAAGTTATTTTTGCACAAATGACTCTTTTATATTTAATTCGACTTCATTGCCTCCCTTCTTAAAGCCAGCAGGCTCAGTTTACAAACCTGTGAGCTACTGTTGGCTGCTGCCCTCCTTCCCAGTGAAAGGTACAAAGCAATAAGCATCATGCATCTTCCCCCCACCCAACATCCCTCTGCTTCTGGCTCAGGTTGCTCAAAGCACAGATCCCCTCTTACCCGTCCCCAGGATTGAAACACATAGCCTCATTTCAGAGTGTAGCCAGGTTCCCTCTACTTTCCTCTGGGATACAAAAAAGGGGATAAGGGGGCAAAGAGAGCCCTCTGGGCCTCTCCTCCCATACACACTACACTGCCCCTTCTCCCCCCATCAAAATGCTCAGAGACGTTGTGGTGATGCGACTGAGGATTATGCAACGTGGTCCAACCGGAGCGGCCAGCATGACCAGCTGTCCAGGGGCTGCCTCCTGCCTTTTCTTTTGTAAAGACAAGACCCTTGGGAGTTTTAATTCTGTTTTGTACTTGCCCTTTGGGGCCTCCACTGCTTTTCTATGGGAGACACTCTTTAATTTAACAGATGAGAATATTTTGAAACTCTGGCTTTGGCTCTGTACTCATTTTTTATTTAGTTCTTTGGTAAGAACAGGTTTCAGCTGAAAGTTCCTTGTAGTAGAAAGTGACTTAGACTACCTATTGTGCTCTGAATGTTTGGTACCAGGAATCAAACCCAGGATCTTACACTTGCCAGCCAAGCCTTGTGCCATTTAGCTATCTCCTGTGTTCTGAATGCTTGTGCCTTGGTACCACTTCTTCCCCAGGAAACAGCAGAAGCCTCAGAGTACAACAGCATTTAATGGTCAGAAACAGTTGTACAGTATTATAGACAACCACAGACGCTGCATTGGAGGACAAGAACACAGTCCTCCCCTATACCAGGCAAAGCAGTACAGGACATGAGCAGGCATGTGACAAGGCCCACGTCCTTATCCCCTGGGCCTGAGGGGAGACCACATCTAATATCCCCCAGCTATCACTCTGTTCATCAGGGGAGGGTTATAAACCCCACATGCAAGAACCCTTGCCCCCAGTGTCAAATAGGATGGGGCTGGGAGAGTTACAATGGAGGGGAAACCCTGTGTAAGCAGTGAGAGTTCAGAGAAGCAGGGGTTACCCCTGTCCTCCACCTCCTCAAGGCGCTCACTTTGCCAGCTTCTTCATTCGCTCATCAATGCTGGCAAAGTTCCCCTCGACTGTAGCCAGGTTTTCACGCATGGTTGTCTGTACCTATAAAGAGGGTAGAGAGGCATATGGTCAGGCTACAGTGCTTACCTGCATGAGAAACATCTAGAAAAAGCTGTAGAAGAAAAAGATAAATGGAAACAGACTAGAGAGGGAAAGGAATGTTTATAGTGGGAGTTTTCAAACTACCAGTGGAGTATTACAGACCTAGTTCAGGGTTTGAAGGACTCCCAAGAAACTCCTAGCCAAGTGTGTGCACACCTGTAATCCCCATGCTTCAAAAGGCTGAGGTAGGAGGATACCAGGTTCTAGCCTAGCAACAACTTAGGCCTTTTCTCAAATTAACAAAAGGGGTGAGCTCAGTGTGAAGGTCTGGGTTCAATTCCCACTATTACTTAAAAACAATCAGTTGTATGTAACAACCAAATAAGCTGAGTTGCTTGAGATCATAGGTGTGTGCTGTGTGCCACTGTACCTAGCTATAGCAAACACTTTGTTCTCCTTTATCTTAGTGGTCCTGTGATCTCCTGACTTTAATATTCCAGTACTGAATATAGTGCCTCCAAGAAAAATTTACTTGCTTATGTGTCAGGCATTCCTAAAGGAAAAAATAAAAAAGGTGAAGGTCATGGTGCAGGTCAGAGGAAGTGGTTCGACCCCTGGCAAGGACCATAAAGGCATGTTAGGACTATACCAAAACAGACTGGACTTCAAAGAACCATGTCAACTAACATGTAATGAATGACCTATATTACTGCACCTATGGCTCAGGATGACCTTGAGCTTTCTGTGATCTTCCTTCCTTATTCCTTAGCCTTATGAGTGCTGGGGTTACAGCATGTGCCACCACACGATTTACCAGTTGGAATATGGATGTTCGTAAGTTGTCAAAGGTCCCACACTGTTGAAAAATAGATTGGACATTCAAATCAAGCTCCTGTCACCACAGGCCAAAAAGAAACCAAGGCAAAACCCTAAAGAAAGCTAGAGAATCTAGTCTGCATATGCTGGAGAAAAGTGAGAGCAGGTCAGGGCCCAGCAGGATGGCTCAGTGGTCTAACGCGCCAGCTTGGGAAAGCTTGGGCGGCTTCAGGGACCGCGGTTTGATCCCCGGCACCACATGCTGCGTCAGCCCTGCCCACGGGGTGGGCTGAGCCGGCCATAAAAATGACTGAATAAACAAAGGTACTGAAACAAGAACAAAAATAAATACAATAAAAAATTCTTAAAAAAAAGAGCAGGTCAATGGGTACACACCTGGGTCAAAAGGGTGGTATTGTCCTTGAGGGAACTGGCAATCATCTGCTGAGTGGTATCCAAGTGTGTCAGGAGCTGGCCAAACTGCATGGCTACAAAAGAAGAAAGGTATGGTTGAGACTATTATCCAAAGCAACAAGGAAAGGAACAAACTGGCTTTTTCAGTTCTTGGCATGCCTGGCAGTTGACCTCCTACCTTGCTCATGCAGCTGCTTGATGGTAACAAGTCTCTGCACCAGCTCCGGAAGGGTAGACGCCATGGGGCTCCAGCGCTGTATGGCTTCATACAGCTGGTGCACCTAGAGAGAGATGATGGAGCCCAGAGCAGAAAGCTGAGGTGGCCATGAAGAGCTCACTAACCACTTAGAAAACGTTGAGACAGTGGAAGGGCTATGAAAATGGGAAAGGTATGTTCCTGACCTTGCTCTGTGTATCTGCATCTTCCACAGAGGCTTTATGCTTGGCAATCTCATTCACCTTTCCCAGGACACTCTGAAAGCACAGATTTGAAAGCTGACAATGAGGGGACCCAGGGCTTCCTATATCTCAAGCTACCCAGGATGTTCCTCCCTCTCTCCACTAAATACCTGTAGCCGAGCCTCCACTTGGTCCAAAACTGCAAGGTCCAGGGCGCTCACCTTTGCCTGTAATAGCTCCACGGTCTCCTGGGGGTGGGGATGGAGGTCAGGTTGGGACAACATGTCAAAGGGAAAGCTATCAGACCTTTAAGGCTCCCACATTCCATATTCATATATAGCTACAGACTCCGACATGAGTCTTGGAAGAGGTCCAGTTCCAGTCCCCTCTCTGTAACCCAATACTCCTTCCACACTCACCATCAGACAGGCTCCCTGTAGACCTGCAGAAAGGGGATTCTGAAGGTAAAGGTAGAGAAAAAGAAAACAGTCAATCTCATCGCCTGTGATCACCTTTCTGCACCTCAGGCTTCTAGCTGGCCCTTTGCTGGTAACCAAAGCCCTTTGCTGACTGCCAGACTTATTTGAAGTGCTATGGGCCTTAGGACTCAGGGTATAGCATCTGAGGCTCAGACTGCTTTAAGTACAAGAAAGCACCTGACCTGAGCATCCTGGTCACAGCGGACAGTTGCTTCCAGCTCTGTTAGGCGTTTCTCAAGTTCTGCAACCTAGGAGAAGAAAGGCAGATCTGCTATCATGTCTCCTGCTACAGGAGGAATAAGATCATGCTTTGTCTGCTTGTCATTCTCCACCCCTTCCCAAAGGGACTCCTTTCTCCATAACACATCCCTAACCAAAATTTTCAACTCCTAGCTGAAAGTAGATAGGCAAGAGAAACATGGAGAATGGGACATCAAAATAAAAGCCCCCCAGCCAGGCATGGTGGCGCACGCCTGTAATCCCAGCACTTGGGAGGATGAGGCAGGAGGATTGGTGTGAGTTCGAGACCAGCCTGCACTACAAAAGTGAGCTCAACTGAACTGCATAGCAAGACCCTGTCTCAAAAAGACAAAAAAAAAAAGGCCTCATCTTCTAAACTCATAAACGTATATAATTTTAACAACATACATATGCTATATGGTACTGCAGAATTCCACAACTAACAAAAAATCAGCGATAGCCAGGCGTGGTGGTGCACGCCTGTAATCCCAGCACTCAGGAGGCTGAGGCAAGAGGATCGGTGCAAGTTCGAGACCAGCCTGGGCTACAAAAGTGAGCTCAAGGCCAGCCTCAACTGCATAACAAGACCCTGTCTCAAAAAGACAAAAAAAAAGAAAAAAATCAGCGATAAATAAAATTTGCTTTTTTTGGGGTGGTACCAGGGATTGAACACAGGACTTTGTGCTTGCTATGTAAGCACTTAATTCTACTAAACTATCTTCCTAGCCTCACAACAGATAATTTAGATTAATATTTTTGGAAAACAGTGAACCCATGAAAGCTGAACCCTGAAATAATGAGGGACTACTGTATATGCTATATACATACTTACTTTGGCAGCTTGAGAGAATTTGTCCTGCTCAGGCCGAGAATGCAGTTCGTAAGTGACAAGGCTGCTATCTGGGGGGCTTCCACTGTGGGTCTTTCCCCCTGAACTCCCTTTGCTATTCTTTGTTGTTTCCAGCTGCAGCAGTAGACGCCTGGTCAGACCAAGTAAAATAATAGTGACTTGAAAGATAAAGATATATCACCTTCTCAGCCAGGCGTGGTGGCTGACACTTGTAATCCCAGCACTTGGGAGGCTGAGGCAGGAGGATTGGTGCGAGTTCGAGACCAGCCTGGGCTACAAAAGTGAGCGCAGGACCAGCCTCAACTGCATAGCGAGACCCTGTCTCAAAAAGACAAAAAAAAAAAAAAAAAAAAGATATATCACCTTCTCTTGCCTAATAGTCAACATTGAAGAATAGCTAGGCTAGGCCAGGCATGGTGGGGCATGCCTGTAATCCCAGCACTCTCAGGAGGCTGAGGTAGGAGGATTTTTGTTAGTTCCAGATCAGCCTGGGCTACAAAGTGAGTTCAAGGCTAGCCTGAACTACATAGCAAGACCCTGTTTCAAAAGATTAAAAAAAACAAACAAACAAAAACTGGGCTAGGGCCAGGGAGATAGCTTAGGGGCACAAATGCCTGCCGGGCAAGTGCAAGGTCCTGAGTTCAATCCCTGGTTCTGAAAAAACAAAAACAAAAAAACCAGGCCATTTCCCCCCTTAACATCCTCTATCAGTGGCTGAGTTCTTCCAGAACCCCAACCAGCAATGATTTTCCAACAAAGTAGGGGACTCACTTAGCCAGAGCTCCATCAGGGTCCGTGAGGTTGATTGCAGCATCTGGTCCTAGCAGCTTCTCTAGGTGGGAAGCAACCAGCTGCTGTTTCAGGGCTGCCAGCTGCTTAGCCAGCACCACGGGGGTCAGCTTCTCCTCAGTGGCTGACTCCTTTACTGTTGTCTGGTATGAAAAAGAGGCAAACCATGTGGGATGGCAGGAATGAACCAAGACAACAGAAAAGATCAATAACCATAAGGCCTGCTGTGGCTGAAACCAGTTTTTAGTGCAGTAAACTGTCTACCTAATAATTGAATGTAGATGCATGCATATTCCCAAATCCTGGATCTTTAGTTCCCTTATTCAAGGAGTTTAGGGAAACTCTCTTGCTGCTGGGAGGTCCTGCTCTGCTATGTAAGCCACACAGTAGAGGTGGGGACAAGACATTACACAGTTACCTTGATTTTCTCAACTTCAGTGGTCAGCTCTTGGACCTCATGCAGTAGTCGCTGATACTTTTGCTGAGGTGTCTCCTTTATACTCAGGCCCTCTCCAAGCTAGAGAGCAAGCACAGAGGGTGATGTCACACCTCCTATTACAAAGAGCATCAAGAACTTGTCCACACCTTAGGCCTAAGTCGTAAGGTATCATATTCCAACATCTGAATCCTTAATACCCTGCTGTAACAAGAAATGGGAGATATCCAGGGGCCTGGAGACTCCCCAGAACTATCGGGTGTTAGAGGGGAGCAGAACATTACCAACTGTACCCTGCTAGATTCTTCAGGAACCTGACCAGTGAAAATGAGAATTCTGATACACCACCTCAATCTCCCTGCTAAATGTCTGCTAGAGAGAATCACCACACCATTCCCATCAACACACACAAAACAAACCATCTCATATTCTCCAGATTCGTATCCTGTCCTCTTGGTTTTCCCAATGCGATCTGAGAAATCTGCCAAGAAAAGAAGATGGGACTGAGAGCCTGATCTAGAACCAGGGTAGTCACATTTTCAGATAAAATGAGGGTTAACCACAGATCTCCATCAGCAACCCATTCCCTATAAGTCACTGAGAAGTTGCTCCTTATGTTTCCTCCAAGCTCCCACTACCCAACTTCAGCTCAGGCTCACCAAGTCCCTTTGTCCCCACTCTCTTGTCCTTGAACTTGTCATAGGCAGCGTTGGGATTGACAATGATATGCTCCACACTTGTGCTTGTTAGCTCCTCCTGCAGGAACAGGTAGTTCAGACCGAATAGTCAGATTCATTCCCACCCTGGAACTTCCTCTAGGCCACAAAAATCCCAAACCACTGAGAGACTGAGCCCAATTTTTCCAAGGGGAAAGAAGGGTAGCTCCATTACAAACTGCTGACCCAGGCTCAATCTAGGAAACAGAAGCTTCCTGGTAAATTAGGAGCCCTGGTTGTATAAATATTAACGCCCTGATTCAGCTAAGAACAGAGGCAGCAAACCTCCCCACCCACTCTGTACATACCACCCCCCCCACCCTTCCCAGTTATCTGGCACGCAACATGCACTCAAGGCAAGAAACCAACATGACCTCTCTAACCTCCCCCTCCCAAAAGTAAATCTCCTTGCCAACTGGAGCAAGTCCATTTTACTTTATTTTTTTGAGACAGGGTCTCACTGTGCAGTTCAGGCTGGCTTTGAGCTCACTTTTGTAGCCCAGGCTGGTCTCGAACTCACAACAATCCTCCTGCCTCAGCCTCCCAAGTGCTGGGATTACAGGCGTGAGCCACCACGCCCAGCAAGCAAGTCCAGTTTAAAGCTACCTCCCATCCTTGCTGGAGGAAAGAGGAAGGAAGGCAGACAGGCTAATATCTCTGAGTATGAATATTAAACCTGCTGAAGGTAAGATACCAGCTTATATACAAAAGGAAGATGGGCAGAACCTGACTAGAAACCTAGTTTCTGGGCTACTGTGAGGCCAGGCAATTCAGAGGATAGGGCGAAGAGTCAGAGGTTTACTGAATTATTTTTAAAGGGACATCTTAGAAGCAACAATCATAAACAACAGCTGTTTGCCAGGAACACCCTGGGCAAGGGTCAGATGTAAGCCGTGAAAAGGAGATGGTGCAGCACTTCTTACAGAGAAGCCACGGTACCTAATCTTGCTCCCTGAGCTAAGCAGAGGACATAGCAGAGAGAATAAAAGGCACTGCAACCTAAAAACCAAAACAGAGGTCCTCTCCTTACTAAACATCAACTTGTTCAGCTTCTGGTAGCTACGCCAATACTGGGCACTCCTGACTCATACCCAGCCTCTGCATCGAAGGCTCAAGAGCCTCCCACTAGAGTGATGAGGGCAGGGGAAAGAGGCTCAGGAATCCTTCTTTATTGCTGGGCTTGACATATCCATCTTCTACAAGAACGAGGCAAAATGAGTCTTCTTTCCTTCAACCTAGAAAAAGTTCTCAACTCTGGCTGTACATTACAATCACTTAAAAGTTTCTTAAAGACCTGTGCCTTTTTTTTTTTTTTTTTTTTTTGTCTTTTTGAGACAGGGTCTCACTATGCAGTTGAGGCTGGCCTTGAGCTCACTTTTGTAGCCCAGGCTGGTCTCGAACTCACACCAATCCTCCTGCCTTAGCCTCCTGAGGGCTGGGATTGCAGGCATGCGCCATCACACCCAGCTGTGCCTACTTCTTAGACGTTGATTTAACTGCTGTAAGAGAAGGCCAGATAGCCCAGTGATTCTAATGTGCAGCCAGGAAATTCTGCCTGTGTGTGGGGAAGTGGGAAGGGTGCATGCAATAAAAAAGCAGCTAACAGAGATGGGCTCTGCCCCTCACCTCTCTGCTTTGCTATTAGAGAAGGAAATCAGTGTGGGTGGCAGCTTTAAAGATAAGGGGAAAAAAAGTAAGACGTATCAAATTTGATCTCTGACTCTTTTTTAGGGAACTGCTAGACAGAGGGCAGATGCCATGGTGCAATGGAAAACAAAAGGGCCCAATGTCCTGTATGCAAATCCCAAGGGAAAAAGACATTTGAGTCCCAAAGAAGTCTCTCCATAACCCTCACTGAAACGATCGATATAGCCAGAGCACCCACTCGGAAAATAGCTGTGTGGTCTCCATTCTTCAGAAACAGTCTGAGAAGGATGCAGCCTCAAGAGCAAAAACTTTCTCTGAAGCTGATGCTTAAGAATATATGTCATTAGCCGGGTGTGGTGGCGCACGCCTGTAATCCCAGCACTAGGGAGGCTGAGGCAGGAGCATCGGTGCGTTTGAGGCCAAACTAAATTACACAGTGAGTTCAAGGCCAGCTTGAACTACACAGAGACCCTGCCTCCAAAAATAAACAAACAAATAACATTTTAAAGTAATAACAAATCCTAAAGATAATTTTGTGTGTGTGTGTATAAATTTTTTTCAAGAACTTTTTATTTTATTTATTTTTTTCTTGTTTCAGAATTTTTGTTTATTTATTTTTATGGCTGGCTTAGCTTGCCCTGAGGGCAGGGCTGGCACAGCATGTGGTGCCGGGGATCTAACCGCGGTTCCCACAGTTGCCCAAGCTTTCCTAAGCAGGCGCTTTAGACCACTCAGCCATCCGGCCGGGCCCCTAAAGATAATTTTTTTTAAGTTTTGAAAATCTGTAACATTTATAGTAGTATGTTACCCTGCTTCTTTGTTTCTGATTTTTGTTCTTTTGTTTTTACTTTTCAAAATAAAATTACATTTAAAAATTTTTAAATGTGTAATTAAAAAAACAAAGAGTGAAGCTGGGCATGATGGCATGCACCTATAATTCTAGCGCTCTGGGAGGCTAAGATAGGCGAATGACAAGTTTGAGCCCACTCTAGGCAATTTAGTAAATCCTTGTCTAAAAAAATAAGGGCTGGGGATGTAACTCAGTGTAAAGACTCTGGGTACAATTCTCAGGTAGGAAGGAAAAACAAAAGGAAGAATGAGGACTGGGACCACAGCTTAGTGGCAGAGGACATGCCGAGTGCTCAAGGCCCTAGATTCAATGTCCAGCAGGGCACACACACAAAAATAAGGGGAGATTTAAGCTGCAGACCAAAGAGAAAACACAGTCACTATTTGTTAAGCCCTTACTATGGGTGAGTAATACGCAGATGAGAACCTGCTTTTCATTATGTTCCTAAACAAACAGGGAAAGGAAAGAGTGGAAAGGGGGCAGCACAGAGGTGAAGCTCAGAAGTTCTAGACAGTCATAACAACACTTTCACCTCACTATCCTCTGCTGCATGAGAACAACCTGGACAGGAGGGGTACCCGAAACTGGCATTCTCTCAGATCTCTGCAGACCAAGGGGACTCTGGTGGGCGGTATATGTGAGTCCTCCAGCAGCACCTATTCAGCCAAGGTCTTAAAAAGAGGGGGCATGAGCTGGGGCAGGGTCACTGTGGTGACTTGTGAGACAGGAAAAGATTGTCAACTGGGTGTTGGATTGACTAGATGGAGAAAAGACTTAGTGGAGACAAGAGGACAGAGAAATAACTGCCCATCACAGTACACCCCGTTATAAAGCAGATGAAAGGTCAGGCTTCTTACCAGCTCCTTGTGGTTTCCCCAGAGGTGAGAAAATCAAAAAAGTTAAAAGGAAGGGAGTAGGGGAATGGGAGCAAGGGAGGGGAAAAAAAAGACAAAATTGTTATTAGCAAATTGTCACATGCACTACATGACAGTCTTCAAACACACCATACCACAAGGTCCCAGGGGATCCTAGCAAAATTAGGGGGCCAAGAATTAGCTAGACACCCCAAGAGAAAGAAGACCAGAGACCCTTTCCTTCTCTGGTGGTGAAGATGTCATGAAGCTTTGGCATTAACAGCACCAATTTAGAATCATGAGAATGAGCAGTTAGATGTTACAAACTGGTGGCATGAAATAGGAAAGTGCAAGAAGAGAAGGTGGAGGTAGAGGGGAAGCTGGAGAAATGGCAGAATATGAAGTGGAGGATATGGAGATTCTGAGGACATGTAGCTGAGTGAAGGTCCACAATTCTTATGGAAGGAGTTTCCCTCACTAGAACACGGTCCAAGTCTTCCTATGTCCTGGTTCCTCTAGTGAAAAACTGGACATTTAACATTAGAATAAAGTCATAATGAGTGTGGCTCCTCCAGGTTGTCTGACAGGGCTTTAGATAGGCAAAACAAAATGGGTCACTCCCGGGGTGAGTTTAAAGAAATACAAAGTACCTAATTTTTATTTCTCTTTGCCAGGGAAAGGCAGGGCAAATTCTGGTCCTTCACAGAGCCTGTTTCTCATATGTTTGTATCCAGTTTCAGTGGCTGATAACTTGCCGTGCAGCTCTGGGTGATGTATAACAAATTCTATAATGATTTACTGGCAGAAAAAGCCCAGCAGATACCAAGAATCAGATACTAGCCTATGTATAGAACATGTTTCTTAAATCCCCATCTGAAAGATTTACAGGGGTTGGAGCACTAACAAGGAGGAAGGGTGAGAGCATTTCTAAAGGGTCTTATTTTAGTACAACCCACATAGACAAGGTCTGACTTCTAAACAAGATGGGCTTAGCACTGCTAGAAGGGAAAATCTAGCAATATGCCCTGCCTTCCAGGGGCTCTGGTGATACACAGATGGAAATGTGGGAGTCTAAGGATGGGTATGTACATGTGAAAACCTGTAGTGGGAGAAAGATAAGTGATTCCCATACCAAGAACAGCCTGACCCCCAACTCTCCGCTCCCTGGCCAGTGCCAGGATTGAGGGCAGTCAAAATGCCTCTTTTAGGATAGAACAAAAGGTGAACCCAAATCCTGCAGTCTGGACTGTCTGCACGCAGTGGCATAAGCACTCATAGGTGCACACACGCAAATGCACAAGGGAAGAACCCAAACTTACTTCTCACCCCAAGCTAAAACCAGTATGGGAGAGACTCACAGAGGGAGAGGGGCTGACAGGCCATGAACTTATTAAGTTCACACCATTAAAAATGGGCAGAGGGGCTGTGGGAGATAGCTGCATGGCACAAGTGCCTGCCTGGCAAGTGCAAAGTCATGAGTTCGAACCCTGGTCCTGCCCCCCCCCCAAAAAAATGGGCAGAACAGCAAGGACAGAAAAGTCAAAGAAAAGTGGTATATTAGATTCAAATAGTATATACCACTGTCAGGTCTGTCTCATGGATAGGAGGAATGATGAGAATGAGTTTTGGGGAACAGTCTCTAGTTGAAGTAGTAACTGTTACTATGGATATCTGGTACAATACAGCCACCTTGACTGGAAAATTGCAGATGGCCGGATCCAGGATACCAGTTTACTTTGTACAAGATTCCTAGTGCCTTTCACTAACAGGCTGCCAAGACTATTTGGCTAAGTGGCTGCACCCCAGGGGGCAAGACCTGAGGTTCTAAATCAGACTGAGGAGGTGGCTGCGGCTGCTCTCCTGAGCCTGTTCAGGCTCTGCCAGCACTGCAGCGGGGGTGGGGGTTGGGAGGTGTCTTCAGAACCATAATGACAAGAAAGATGGAGAGAGTTACAGAGTAAAACTGTCCACAATGGACCAACATAATGCTGACCACCCATCTATTTCTAAAGGAGGGATATAGAAACAGAAAGGCTCACAAAAAGTCCAGATCATCTTAAAATTGCACATAAACTCTCCTTCCCAGTCCATTACCTTTTTCTAGCATAGAATGTTAAAATGAGGGGTCTTCTCTCAGGGATAATCCATGTATAGCCAAGAAGTGAAGACTTCTGCCATCTCTCTTGTTTTCTATTCTTGTCTATAATAGTTCAAAGTTATCCCATAAAAATCTGTTAATTCCATTTAATGTCAAAAGGCAAAAAGAAACTCCCAATTCTAGTCCCTAAATACTTCATGTTTAAAAGCATTCACAGCCTCCATGTTTCTATCCGATCCTCCATGGGACAGTTTTATTCTGTAGACCTCACAAGGGGAAGAGACAATGATTTGTGGATCATAGTATTTTAGAACCTTGATTAATGATCTTTAAATATAAGTCCAGCAGACCCCTCAGTGACCCAGCTAAGGACCCATTAGAATTTAAATTGATTAGCTACAACTGCACAGCAGCAGAGCATTGCATGCGAGATGGCAGATAGAAAAGAAAAAAAAAACCCAACATGCAGAGAACAAGCACTGAATGGTCTTACTTGTGCAAACTAGTGTCCAGGCAGGGTGGTGAGGGAGGATGGGGGAAGCATTAGGAAAAACTCAGGTTAAGTTCAAGTGTGCCAAAAGTCAATGAACACATTCAAGCATATTCTACAATACTCTAACCTGTAAGAAAGAGAACTTACTGTTTCTCATCTGAGATTATGCTGGTGCTCCATCAGACTAAGGTCAGGTAAGTTTCCTCTTTTTTACGTGTTACTGGGAGTAGTGGTGCCATAAAAGGAAAAACTTTTAATTTCTAGCTTTCTACACTTACACCTCTTGCTCCAGTAGCACACAAACCATATGCAGAATATCTCACTGATCCAAGGCAGGCTATGGGTGGGTGGGTGGGGGGGCATTCCATTTGGGAATTAACTTCCCTAACAAAATACTTTTTTTTTTTTTTTGTCTTTTTGAGACAGGGTCTCGCCATGCAGTTGAGGCTGGCCTTGAGCTCACTTTTGTAGCCCAGGCTGGTCTCGAACTCACAACGATCCTCCTGCCTCAGCCTCCTGAGTGCTGGGATTACAGGCGTGAGCCACCACGCCCGGCTACAAAATACTTTAAGAAAAAAAAAATTTTAAGAAAAATTTCAAGCCAAACAAAGAGGTGCTTGCTTGTGAAGCCAAGAAACTGCAAGTTCAAGGCCAGTTTGGACAACTAAGGAAGACCTGTCCAAAATAAAATGTTAAAAAAGATCGAGGTGAAGCTGGGCATGACACATCCCTGTCAGCCCAGCATTTGGGAGGCTGAGGCAGAACAACGGCTATGAGTTTGAGGCCAGCCTGGGCTACACAGTGAGCTCAAGGCCAGCTTGAACTGTGCAGTGAGACCCTGTCTCAAAAAAAGGGCTGAGAGCAGGGTGTGGTGATACATGTCTGGGAGGCTGCGGCAGGAGAACAGCAAGGCTGAATACAACCTGGGCAATTTAGCAAGACTGTCTCATAATAACAGATAAAACAAAAAAGGGTGGGAATATAGCTCAGTATGAAGGTCCTGGATTTAATCTATAACACTGCAAAATTAAAAAAAAAAAAAAATACCCAGGCATGGTAGTGCATGCCTGCAATCTCAGGAGGCTGAGGCAGGAGGACTGCTGCAAGTTTGAGTCTAGCCTGGGCTACAAAGTCAGTTGAAGATCAGCTTGAAGCGTATAGCAAGACCCTGTCTCAAAAGACAAAAAAAGTTTCCAAGCAAGCCCATTGCCCTAATTCAAGAGTATATAAAATGCAGAGATTTATCTAGATTGAGGAGAAAAGGACTACCTGTGCCATTTTATCTTAACAGTATTTTATGCTTGCTAATTTGTTTTAATGGGATTTTAAGGGGAAAAAAGCCAGGATTATCTCTAGCCATAGCAAAACTGAAATCTCCCACTATGTTCTTCTTCCATTCACCCTACAATGGGATTTGTAAGACTTATGTCTAACTAGCAACTCAGATATTTAAGGGACATTAGAGTATACTATTCTCTTTAGTCCAGTTTCTTCCATAAAGGAGAAATTGGAGGAAAAAAGTTAAAGGACAATCAAGGTTAGCAATACTTGATATCCCTTTAAACAATGTGAAGACCTTCCAGAAGATGCTATTAATGTGTTATATATCTGTCCCAATTCCCCAGATGAATGTAAACATCATGTACTGCAAACATGTGCTAACAAAAATTTTAAAATCAAAAAATATTCAGCAAAGTTTCCACAAAAAGTTAGCTAAGGTGGACATGATAGCACATGCCATGATCTGAGGTACTCAGGAGGCTGAGACACGTAGATTGTAAGTTTGAGGTCAGCCAGGGCAGCTCAATGAGACCCTGTCTCCAAATTTAAAAAGGGGTGGACATGGTGGAGCATGTATATAATCCTACCACTCTGAAGACGGAGAGAAGTGCTTGAGTTTAAGGCCAGCATGGGTTACACAATGAGACTTTGCTTCAAATAAATAAAAAATTTAAAATCTCAATGGTACAGTGCATGCCTAACATATATAAGGCATGGTCCAGTCCATAAAACCATAAAAATAAAAAGATAATCTGAGCAGGGGTGCTGGTGCACACCTGTAATCCCAGCACTGGGAGGGCTGAGGCAGGAGGATCGCTTCAACTTCAAGGTCAGCCTGAGCTGCACAATAAATCTCTCTTTCAAAAAAAAAAAGAAACGAGGGAGAAATTGTTCATGCTGCTTATCTTCAGGGAAGTGGACCTGAGTGGTGGCAAGAGTTGGAGTGGAGCATAGAAGGGGAGACTGCCTTAAATTTTGGTTCTCTATACACATATTACTTATTATTATTAATTATTATTTTATTTTATTTTGTCTTTTTGAGACAGAATCTCGCTATGCAGCTCAGGCTGGCCTTGAGCTCACTTTTGTAGCCCAAGCTGGTCTCCAACTTGCACTGATCCTCCTGCCTCAGCCTCCCAAGTGCTGGAATTATAGGCATGCGCTACCACGCCCAGCTATGCTACTTACTCTTAAAAGTAATAAAATCAAACTTAAAAATAACTTGGAAAGCCGGGCATGGTGGCTCACGCCTGTAATCCTAGCACTCGGGAGGCTGAGGCAGAAGGATCAGTGCGAGTTCGAGACCAGCCTGGGCTACAAAAGTGCGCTCAAGGCCAGCCTGAACTGCATAGTGAGACTCTGTCTCAAAAAGACAAAAATAAATAAATAAAATAACTTGGAGACTAAGGCACAGAATGTGGTTTCTAGGTACTAAAAAGGTAATTGAAAACCTCATGTTTCAGCCACAAGGGAGATGATGTGCACAGTCACCTGTGCCAAGTCTTGGGCAGGTCGGTGAGGAGGGGACAGGCTGCTAGTGAGAATCCAGATCTCCTAGACATAGTGTTTCTGGGTTGGCTAAGCATACAACTCATTGGTCCTCAAGTTGCACATTTACATCAGCAGCAAGAGCAACAGCAGAACCATTACTCAGCTGATTTCTCCAAAGCTGCTTTCTTAAGGCCCATAGGGACTTGTAGGGGGCCAGAGACACTGGCTGACATCGGGAAACATATGGGCCCACAGAGCTTCTGAGGCAGCTGAAGGCCTCCCTATCCCACCTACTCCTCCCTAATGATGGAGTCATTTACCCAAGCCTAGGAGATGGAGACAGCTTAATTCCTTGACCAGCATCCTTGGCAACATGCCTCAGGAATGAACTCTCATGGTGTCCTCTCCTGATCAGTCATGCCACCCAGCTACTACTCAAATAGGCTGTTCAGGCTCAGTGGGGAGGAAATAGCCAATCAGAACTGCATATG
>PVJA010041687.1:0-17741 GCA_004027025.1 Myocastor coypus
TCCATATTTGGCTGGCCCAAGGCTGAGTGGAACAGAGCAGAGAGCATCCAGTTCATGGCGGCGGAACAGCAACAAAATGGCGACAGAGGTAGCCAACCAACACGGCAGCAGAGCAACAGCAACAGCTAGAGCTCCAGTCTGTCTCTCTGTCTCTCTTTATATTACATTCAGGCTCTCCGCCTTAGCTCCCGCCCTAGGCCACACCCACAATCCCAGAAGTACTTCCACCCATAATCCCACCAGTACTAAAACCCATAATCCCAGGGATCATGGATCAAGTCTCAAACTCTAGAAGTCCCCACCCAATGACTCCATGACGCTTTGGGGGGACAACTAGACATAAACCATAACAACTACCATGTCTAGCTTTTCCTTAAATCTTATATATTCCTTACAGTACTATTTGTTTAGTTTTTCAGTTGTTCCTTTCAAATCATACTCTGCTGTCAGTTGCTGCTACAAAGCTTAACTTCTTTGTTAGCAGGTGCTGGTGCGACATTTGAGTTTTCAGGTACCTGTGTTTTATAGGTAGACTTTCTTTCCTCCCTATGAGTCAACTAGTAGGCTTTTTGAAAATATAATTCTCTGCCATCTTTTCCTGATTTCTTTTTTTGCAATGTTCAGTCCTCAAGAGAATAAAGGAAAATATTGACAGATAGGACTCAAATTGATTTTGTTGACCACCAACCTATCTTTGGGTTTAAGGTTAGAGTACATGAATTAATTGATTTTTTTGGTACATTTTCAGAATTAAACAGTATACAGTGAATTATTTAATTCAATCCTTGATCTGCCTTCAGAACAGCTATCATAAATAAAAAGAAAAATCTTTCTTTTACCACAAAATATTTTTTGAAGTAAAATATTTACATGGTGAATTGAAATAGGGGTAGTATCTGAGAATAGAAACATAGAATTTTAGAGGTCAAAAGCTAGTTGGAGGTGATCTGGCTACACAAACTTTGGGAATAAACTCAGGTCCTTCCTGTCTTGGAAGTCAGTTTGCCTATGTGGGCAGAATTGGCCTACTACACCATGCTGCATATGTCTGCTGAGTTCTTATGAGAAACCGAATCAGAAAGGTCTTGGTCCATGTGGGGCCCAGAATCCTATCAGTATCTAAATCATTCAGGGAATTTCTGGGCATCCTGACCCACATGACCATGTGGGCATAACTGCTCTCCTTACCAAGGACCAGTTGATAATTCTAGAAATTCTTTTTTACACTCTAGATCCAAGTTTTATCTTAGTTATGGTGGCTTTTGCTAAGATCCTTGTGTTCGATCCAATCTCTAGAAGTCTCTGTGATGAAGGCTGAAGGATTCTGGCCCCCAAGGAACATGGGTCATGGCAAGTTAGTCAAGAGTAAACTTCTGCCCAATAGAATTTTCCTCTTGTCCCCTTTGACCTCCATTGTTGAACATATTGCCTGGCACCCAATATTTAATAAGTGATTAAATAAGTATGTAACTCTATGCAAAGAAGAAAAGGGAGATGCAAAAGAGAGATTCATCTTAGTGGGGAATTAGAGGCACATTGCATCTGAGAAAACAAGTGATCATAATGTGGGGAATAAACTTTGTGGTATAAAGAACCACCTGAGGAATGCAACTATGGCTTCTTCAGTGTCTTCTTATCAGATCAGCAAGACAGCTTGGCTGTCTAAGTGCCTGCCTGGCAAGTGCAAGGACCCACGCTCAATCCCTGGTACTGTAGTCCATGCTGGCCCTGAGCCATGCCTGCCACTGAAACCAGGCATGGTGGTGCATGCCTATAATCCCAGCTCTGGGGGCATTGAGACAGGAGGATCACTATGAGTCTGAGCTGTGTAGTGAGACTCTGTACCAAATAAATAAATAAATAAAGATTTTAAAAAAGGTTTTTTTTTTTTTTTTTTTTTTTTTAAAAGGATGCAATATCTTTCCACCATCCTGCTTAAGGGCTTGGGATTCCATTAAGATATTATTCATAATAAAAGTGTAGCAGAAATGGAGCTACTGGGTTTATCTTGACTGCAGTTGTATAAAAGGACCATGTGAAGTTATAAAAAAACACTAAAATTCCCAAATAACAACCAAAGAGAGACTTAAGGAACACGGAACCACACACACACACACACACACACAAGTGTGTGCACACACACACATACACAAACGATGTCATGTTATACTGATATAATACTTTGCATAACAAAATTATTTTGTTACATATTTATTGACTTCCTATGCTTTATAAAAAAGATCTCTGTCAAAGTATTTGGTCCTTCTGGGGTTATATAAGCATCTTCTATCTTAGAGATTAAAACAAAGACCTTCTAAATGAGTGAACAAGAACAGCTTCCTGCCACCTACAGAAGATCTTGCTGCCAAGGTAAAAAATGACAGACCTGTAATATTTATGCCAAAGATAGCATTTCTCATGTCCCAAATGATATATCTGGAGATCATGTACTTCTTCCTGGATTTGTTCTTATTGCTCAACTGTTTTTTTTTTTTCTTTTTACTATTTTTTGTCACAAAATAATGGTTTGATTTAGTTGACTTTGTGATACAGAAAAAAACATTCTCAAAAGTTCCAAGCAGTCCATCAGCAAAAGTTTTTCATAAGGAGGAGGATTTGGAAGTCTGCTTTTCTGTAAGTTAAGGAGGAATTTGTCAAGAGCTTTTCCATGGTTTTCTAGCCACTGCGTTGTACATCACAGAAATAGAAATGCGTCTGATGTAACCAAAAGTCTGCTCTATGCTTTCCGGCTGGGTAGTTAAGGGGCAGGGCAGGAGCATTTCTGATTTAGCTCACTAAGCTTCGGACACTGTGCACTCTAAAGGAAGCAATATGCTTTGTAATTTAATTTTATCAAGTAACAGTTGTTCTTCTTTAAGTCAATATCTGCTTGATGTATCTTAAGATGATTTTTGTGGCATGCTAAGGAAAGCTTCTCATTCTGCTTTTGCCTTTAACATAAACTTTTCTTATTGCTGCATGAATTAAGACGACTTGAGCTTTGCGGGGATAGATTCTTTGTCCTCAAAGAAGCCATTGTGGAAGGGGAGATGAGGAAAGGTCCCTTGATCTCTTCTCCAGCCTTGAGTTCACCTGAATAGAGAGGAGTCCAGAGATCCAGAAGGCCTGGACTGGAGCGAGACATCGCTTTCTGGACATGGACTCCTCTACCGCTTACCAGAGCTTCATGACATCTCCCTGGGGTGACTTATTTTTGACAAGAGAGTCTGTGTCCTTGAAATACGTTTTCTTTGTTGACTGAAATATTACAATACTTTTTGCAACCTCAGAGTCAAAATCATTTTGGATAAAAAAAAAAAAATTCTATTTCAACTCAATGACAAGAAAGCAGGTCATTTTAAAACCAAAAATGCTGGCTGTATTTGGACTTTTAAGAAATTTCTTTTTTTTTTTTCTCTTGAAAGATGATACAGAGCTAAAAAGAAGAAAAAATAATTTGAGATTTGATGTTTATTGTTTAGTTTCTATTCTTAGACACAGGCTTTTGGAGGGGAATTTTTCTTTTCTTTTCTTCTCTTTTAGTTTTATTAAACGAATCCAACTGTTTTTCTAGGATAGGTACTCTCTGAGAGAAATCCTGTATTTCAACAAGATTCTTTTTCACATAAATTTTGTTATTAATTTATATTAAGTAATGACTCTTTCTTTAAAAAGGAAGTGAATTGAAAGAGATAACAATGCCATTTCAGAATTGTAAGATCTTGACTTAACTATAGATGATGAGTTTGGTTACTGAGGGATATCATTTTCTCTGTTAATGAATTTCTTTTTCTGACATTTCTCTCATCATGAGGCAAATTTGTTTGTGGTGTTTAACCTTTACGCATTATGTCAGTTTTCACTGGAGTCATACAGTGCCCAAAAATAAGCATAGTAAATTGAAGACATGAAAAGTTTTTTAAAAGGTCAAAAAAAAAAAAAAAATCCTCCTCTTGCTGAGTATTCTGTCAAGGAAATTTCATGTGTGCACAGGACTTAGGGACTCAAGTGTTTCTGATTTCTGCTCTCTAGGTCACATTTCACAACTGGCAGAGCCCAAGGATCTTATGATCTATACATAGCCTTCCAGGCCCTCTTTTCGTTAGTCATTAAATGCGCTTATGGAACACACACACACACACACACACACACACACACACACACACACACACACACCACTATTCCCTTTGCTTTCCCTTTCTTATCCCCCTCTTTTTCGAGTCTTGAAGCTCACGGTTCTCCTTCTAACCCTAGCTTCTCTGTTAGCACGTCCTCCCAAATTGGAATTATTGATTACCTCCTCGTTCTCATGCACCCAATACACATCTGTTGTTAGGGTGTTTATTCTGTGTTATTGTTTATTTATTTATTTATTTATTTTTTGTCTTTTTGAGACAGGGTCTCGCTATGCAGTTGAGGCTGGTCCTGCGCTCACTTTTGTAGCCCAGGCTGGTCTCGAACTCGCACCAATCCTCCTGCCTCAGCCTCCCAAGTGCTGGGATTACAGGTGTGAGCCACCACGCCCGGCTTATTCTCTGTTATTGTCATGTTTTAGCTCTCCATTCTATTCTTTTCCTTGAGAGCACACCAGGCTTTAGTGACATTTTGCGCTGGAGAGGAAGGAGTTATAGCATCTTGCCTGAGACACATTTGCCCCTTTTACTGGGGGCAGAGTAAGAGACGCCCCCGGGGAAAAGGAAAGGCAGGTTACTTGGTCTAATCTGCAAGACAATGACATTTGCTGAGAGCAAGGGATCTTGTCTGCACACAGCCCTTAGCAGGATGTCCCTGGCTGAGGATGACCTAAAGTAAAGAGAACCTAGAAAATGAGGTTTGGCTCCTTGGAGACTGTCACATGGGCTAGATAACATTCTTGGGAAGACACTGATGAACTTTTCCTGAAAGAGGCAGGTAGTCAATATTTTAATCATGTAGGTCACAGTGACACCCAACTGTGCTTTGTGATGGGAAAATGGCCCCAGACAACATATACTCTAGTAAGTAGGTCTGGCAGGGTTTCACTGAAACTTTCACAGAAATGAGTGGTTGATTTGAGGGTTGTCACTCACTACCCCTGGATCTAGGGTATAAAATAGAAATCTGTCAGAACCAAATTTTTCCTGCAGTGTGGGAAATCGTAAGGCCTCACCACGAAAGGGAAACAGTTGCTCTCAGCAGTGGCGCATGTCCAGGAGGTAGGGAGGGTGCGGAGGGAAGACCTGTGACTGCCAGGGTCGGCATGGCTGTTTTATTTTTCTTAATAATTAAAGTTTATTATTGGACTGGTGAGATAGCTTGGTGGACTAAGTGCCTATTGAAGCAAGCACAGGGACCAAGTTCAATCCCTGGTGCTGCATGCCACACCTGTCCTACCCTTGGGCATGCTGAGTTTGTGACCAAGTCTGGGTGTAGTGGTGCGCACCTGTAATCCCAGTGCTGGGGAGGCTGAAAACAGGAGGATCATTATGAGTATAAGCTGCATAGTGAGACCCTGTGCCAATTAAAAAAAGAAAGGAAGGAAGGTAGAAGGGAAGGAAGAAAGAAAGAAAGAAAGAAAGCCTATTTTTTTTTCCAGTACTGGGGATCGAACTCAGTACCTTGCACTTGCTAGACAAGTGTTTATGCTTCTGAGCTGTATCCCCAGCCCCTGCCCCTCTGTTTTGCCTGTTCTTGATTACCTGCCTCTTTGAAATTGTTAGCAAAGTTTAATTTTGAGGGAGCTCTGATATGTGTAGTCCTGATTTGACACTCCAGGCACTGTGGTGCCTGGCAGAGTGCATGGACACAAACATAGAGCAATGCGGATTTGTTGGAAAGACTCACCCTGCGCCACTCATCTCAGTCTCCTAGCGGGGCTGGTTCCTTCCGTGAAGAATCCAGATGCAGGCATGCACTTCTCCTGTCTGTATTGGGAATCAGAAGGCCCATTCAAATGTATCACAAACTGCCTCAGGTGATCTGGTCTTCTTCAGCTTTTGGCCTTGTTGATGCTCTTCACTTTTCTCGGTGTTGGAAGCACAAATTACAGTTGTTGAAAAACTTCAAAACTTCTAAATAAACTAACATTATGTCCTTACCTATATTTTGCTTTTTAGAAAGAATGGCTTTTCTTAATTAGGTTCTCTGCAATCTAACACTATGGGGACTCATGTCCTAGTTTGCCCTGGTTGTGCTGGAAGTTTGCCATGGCGCTTTAGTTGGTGTGATTTAAGACTGATTCAGAGGCTGAAAGAAAGGAGAAACTCATGGCCCTAACTTTTGAAGCATTCTTTTACTTGGGGTGAAAGACAGATTTAGAGAGGGTACTATATTTTATTACAAGCTAGCTCTATTACCCTCACCAAAGTACATAACTTTTTTGAGTCGGTTATTCTTCTGCAAAAATGAGAAGTCCACTTTTGTCAAGCAGATTTAAAAAAAAAAAAAAAAAAGCTCATTTACAGGTTGGAAGACTACTCCTGTTCGTTTGGCCTTCAGCCAGGAGTTATATGCACACGCACATATGTCAGTCAGAATTACAATCAAACGTTGAGCGACCTCCCCTACAGATGTTCCTGAAAGAAAAGGGCAGATTTCCTCTTTCTAGGGTGGCTTAGAAGCAATTCCACTCAAAGGCAGAAGGCGGAACGGGAATAGTTTCTTATGGTCCTTTACAGTCCTATTAACCTGTCTATTTTATCCACTTCTCGTTGGCACCAATACTGTCTCCCTCAGCATGTTGACTCTAAGGGAAAAAGCCCAGCACAGTACAGCCGAATACTAGTTAAGTGCTGATCAAGTGACTTCTGAATGTATGTGCCGCTTGACGAAAATTATTTATTCAGTCAGGGAAGAAACTAATTCACACAGCAGTGCCCTAATTGGCATCAGAAAGGCGTTTCCGTAAAGCCCTTAGGAAAGGCAGGAAGTTGATTAAATAGGAAAAATGCGCATGGAAATAAGAGTACAAAGAATGTATAGAAGAATAAAATGCAGTTGTTAAGTTATCACCCTCCTGATGTCCCCCTCCTCCTCCAAAGTTACCTTCCATTTAATGCAGGAAAAGCACCTGGGAAAATTTCAGACAGGAGTCCCTCCTCCTCCTCCTCTGCCGCTACTAAGAGCCGGTGGCCCAGAATTCAAATACTAACTGTAAGAAAGGCAGGTAAAAAGAACAGTGGAAAACAGATGGCGGCAGTCACAACTAGCAAACTCCCAGTTGGTGGCTCTCACATTTAGAAGCGGGCATCTGTTCTCCTTCCCCACTGCAAAGTGGTTTTAACTCCGATGTGTTAAAAATATCTAAGTTGCTGTTTTATTCATTTCTGCTATTTACTGACTTTAATGACTTACAGTATATCCAATGAAAAGTACAATGTTTACCCAAGCGGCAAGAGACTCAAAACAGAAATATGGGACGCTGTTAAAACCTCGTGGTCTACCGAGCAGCCTGTATGGTTTTATAGGTGTACCTTGCTGTATGAAACAGATAGGCACCTTCACATTTGTGCAAATTGGAAAGTGTTTTAAAATATACCCAGAGTGCCTGATAGTAAAAGGACCCTGAGAATGTCGCAACCTCTGCGGGCCTTGGTCCTTCTCTACAAAATGAGAATAATGAAGTTTACATTAATATGCTGCTGTACAGATCAGTCGTGAAAATTAGAGATAGTATTTGTGAAAAGGATTCTAAGCCTCTCAGATATAGCAGACAGCAATATGTTCTACTATATAGGAAAATTCCATTTAAAAATCTATAAAAAATAAATTGCAAGGTGTTTATATTTTCATGACTAAAAGGAGCTCAACAAGAAAGGAAAACGAAGTCTTCACAATTATGAATAACATGTCAGGAGCTTTTTACAATGTACTGTCAACATTCCTTTCCTAGATCCATTTGTAAGTAGTACTAGGATGGTGGTCCTGCTGAATTAAATGTCTTTTAATTTCATACCCAGTGCAGAGCAGATTTGTAATAGGTATTTGTTGACAATTAGCTAGTTCACATTTTTTTCTTCTTTTTTTTAATAATAAAAATTCATTATAGAAAATTTGGAAAGACATAAAAGTATGAGGAAAGACAAAAACTATAGCATGCCATTTAAAAATTCAGAGACGTGTTTAATACTGGTACCATATTTTGTAGCAACCCCTTTGAGGAAATCCTAGTAATAAGATGAAGTTGTTAACGGTTTTCAGTTTGAGCTTGGAGTGATCCTCCTGTCTGAGCCTCCCCAGCACTGGGATAACAGCCATGCACCACCACGCCTGGTGCTGGGGCTTGCACTGCATGCAACTGTGGAGTGAACTCAGGACCTTGTGCTTCCCAGTCAGGTACTTAGGCTGCCAAGCTGTCTCCCTAGCCCAATAAATTCTGACATTTGTTGAGACATCATTATATGCTAGGTACCATATAAGGCTTTTTTTTTTTTTTTTTTTTTTAGCCCATGTAAACTTCACAACAATTCTATATATCTGGAAATTAGAGCATTTGATATTAAGCCACGTGACTAGGAGCATGTGACAAGTAAGTAGTAGGGCTGGGGTGAAATGAAGGAGTGAGATTTCAGTGTGGAGCATGCTGTTCTGATTTAGCATCTTGTGGGACCCCAGATTTTGGAGTCAGACTCATTGAGGCAGGCCGTTGTTCCCTATTCTTTATGCATCCTTTCACGGGGAGAGACTTTGCCTCTGATCATTTTCGCTTCTCCAACGCTTTTCCTCTATTCTATTTTCCAACTGTTTAAAAAGAAACAAAACACACTGTCCTTGTGGCTGCAGATGTAGCTCAGTGTTGGAGCACCCAGCTTGTGTGCGTGTAGCTCAGTGGGGTCCATCCCAGCTCTTCAACAACTGTAAGGAAAGACTGTTGCCTCCTTTGTGGGCAAAGAAGCTTCCGCTGTTATCTTTGCCTCAGCCTTTCTCTTTACTTGAAATCTGTATCCTTACTCTTTACTTGAGAGCTGCCTCTGTGAAGGAAGCCTACCTTTGTGGCTTTCCACACCACTGTAGGTTAAGATTATGGTATGATCAATGGATTTTTGGGAGGAGGGTAAATTCAATTCAGGGAAATACAGGTTACCCTATTTCTTTGCCCCTAAATAACCCCTCTCTGCTTTCTTCTTAATCAATAATCCATTGCTTTGACTTTACTGTGTATCAGTTTGCACTTGGTCATAGAAAACAACATAGTATTTGGACATTCTATGTCTCTTAGAAGATAGTTCAAGATCTTTTTAAATCTGTATTGTCTATTTACATGAAACTTTGGACACATTACTTCCTACTAAATGGCTCACACAGGAAGGAAAAAGGACAACATATCATTTTCTATGGGTCATCACTAGCTTTAAATGAATTAGTATGCATGGAGGTATTGAAGCATTTTTTGGAAAATAAAACAAAAAACCCTGATGAGGTCAGTAGGCTGATGTTAGGGGCAGGAGGTGGTTGCAGGAATACTCTTTGTTATTCTGATCATCCTATGCCTCAGAGGTACAAGGTGCTCACCTCAGCTCTCCCAATTCTGTTCCATCTCATTCTCTCAGAATGCTGTAGCATAGGCGTTATGTTCTTCTTTTTGTAATACGGAGGCTAATACTTAGACATGGCAATTGCCTTAGTAAGCTTGCTGTTACTGTAGCAAGATACCTGAGTTAATCCACTTAAAAACTGGAGAGGTTTATTTTAGTTTATGGTTTCAGACTGTGATTACTAATCCTATTACTTTGAGCCTGTGGTGAGAAGTTTGCAGTCCAGCAAATTTTGCCTCATAGTTTTGATATAAAAGAAACCAAAGTGCCACAGTTTCTGTTGAGGCTATTTCCTAAGTGTCCAGAAACTTCCTCCTATGCATGATCTCTTTAATGTTTTCATTGCCTTCCAGTAGAACTGAACTGAAGGTAAGACTTTACCACATGGGCCTTGCCGATTACAGCAAAATACCCCCAGTGTTGTATATCTGGAAAGAAGGAACGCTGGTACTCCAAACCAAGTCTAAAGGTCACGTGATTTCCTGCCCCTGGCTCTTATAGCCATAATAGAACTTGGGGTTAAGAGCATGAGAAAATATCCTCCCATGACTGAGGACCAGTAGCAATGTCACTAAATGACAGCACAAGGATGTCTTGACTCTTGAGAGCTCCTGTTCAAGTTGTAGGGACAATGACATAGAAGTCCGTACAAGTTTGTGAAAAGGAGGAATAATTTTTTGTGCATCCATCACTCTTCTCTAATTAATGTCTTGAAAATACTGGCTTCTTAAATAGAATTATACAGCTCTGAATCCCATTGCCACACTTCAGGATACTTAGTTTTCATTTTCACCACAAATCTTCGTGTCTCTACCAAGACATTCGAGGCTATTTCTTTGTGTGCTACTGTTGAGTCTCAGTCCAAGTGTCCTCTACACTGTCCTCTTTTCACACTCAATCCTGACGCGGTACACTTAGTGCCTAAGGAAGAAAAATATAGAGCAAGATTGCATGTGGGTTAGGGAAAGGTTTAGTGATGTATTAGCTCTGGAAGACAGAAGTTGGTCAAAAGGGCATCAGATTGGAAGACAGTTTGAGGGACGAGTTGCATTGTGCTTGAGGTTGTTGTTATCAAACAAAAGCTCATTTTCCTCAACTGGCAAATGTGAATTGAGCTGCTGTGTGAAACAGGTATAAGTTCTTTTGCAAAACTAATATATAATAAAAGCAACACGTGTGGAGTGCCCTGCCCTACCCTTTTTTACCCACATTATCTCAGTTCATCTCTGTAATAATCCTAAAACGTTAGCAGTGCTATTTTTGCTTGCAAAGGTGAACTGGGATTCAAAGTGATTGCATGCTTTGCCCAGGGTCATTCGTCCAGTCAGACTCTTGTACTCCTCTATCTATTTCTGAAGTCCCTGCTCTTCTTGCTCTTCCTTGCATGAACTAGTCTATTAAATATGAATGGAGAAACTTCACTAGAAGGCTTATTCTTCAAAAGCAGCCTAGGAATCCCTTCTCTGCTTATAAGTGGATACATTAGTATGATCCTCATGTCTACCTATGAATTATCTATAGTGTGATCAATTCTGAAGCCAGCAAGGACAAACTTGGGCAAATAGCTGCTCTTTACAGAAAGTCTAGCACTGGAAAGAGAATGCCATGAATTTTTTAAGAGAAATGTTGCAAGGGATAGAAATCTTGATAGATAGGATTTTTTTTTGAAAAGCTCCATATGAGAAAATTTTCCACAAGGGACAGCCCTTTTACCAACTTGGCAAAGACTGAAAATGCAGAGTTTCCAGGATCAAAGTGTGTTCACAATGCACAGAACTATCCCTTGACAATCAAACTGGAAGAGGGAAGTCTCCTTTAATCTTTTTTCCCTTTGTTTTATCATTTTTTTCTGAGGGAGAAAAATCCTTTTTTCATTTTCTTTTGCTGACTAACCCTCTGTATTAATCACTCTCATCTCAAGACTCAGGGCAATTTTCCCCTGTTACATTAAGAATGATATACACACAAATCATTTTTGAGTTTCTATTTCAGGGCATTTTTTGTACTGATATTTTTAACAGTAAGTATCAGAAAGTTGAAGTTAGAATAACACTGGGATTTTGGTGAGACAGAAGATTTTTCCTCTTCCCTCATTGTGTACCTTCCAGAGCTGGGGAGAGTGATACGTCCTTGGGCAGCAAGAAAGCAATCTCAACCAACAAATGATCAGTTGTAATGTTTAGGAACTTGAGAGGAGACATAGACTTTTAAAAGACCTTCACAATCTTAGAAGCCAGGGAATATGGGGAGCCAGAAACAGTGACTTAGAAATCAAAGTTGAGGTTTTTGGTAAGGGGTGCGTGTACTAAAGATCTCATGCTTTAGCCAGTGGGTTCTCACTTTCAGGAGAAATGGCAAAATAAAGGGGGCAGTTTACTGTCTAGTTCCTCCTCTAGTGTGTCTGAGTGCGCATAGCTGAATTCATTGTCCATTTCCCAATTGTTTTTCTCAAAAAAAGGCAACGACTATTAAGAATAAAATCATCATTATTATCTCATTAGTGTGGGTCCCAGATATGAAAAAAATTGATTACCTGATCTTTACTTCCTTTACTCTATTCTATCTTTAATTTTGTTGCTTGAGGATTATTGGACTCTCAAGACACTTCTGGAATAATCAATCTGGTTAATTTAGCCTATAAACCACTTTCTCCCTTGCGTCTGGTGTAACATATTGTTTAGTAATGTGGTCACTAAAGCATGAAAAGTATCTCTTATAACTGGAAAAGGAAGCAGCATTCCAAATTTGGACTTGGGTGCCTTGCGTTTTACCAGTCTACCAGGCTGAACGGTGACTAACTTATTTATTTTGCTTTTGGCAACGTGTCTAACCCACCTAACGGTGCTTGACAGTTGAGGCAAACGCACAGTGAGAGGCTCTGCGGTGCCTACTCATTCTTTATTGCTTTCGTGACAAAGCTGTCCCTCCACATGTCTGTGCTGCCCTCTGACCCCAGCATTTGCTTCATGTAAACATGCCAGATGGTAGAGAAAAGTGGTGGGTCAAAGAACAACCCTCAAGGGTCAGGAATCACCAAATCCTCTGTCACAAAACAAACATAAAAGCAACAGTTTCACGAAATGCCGCAGAAGGCTTTTGCAGTGGACACAGAGGTAAGGAGGGTGACCTTTAATTACACATTTTGCTATCAGGGCCTAATGGTTTCAGGCACAATGTCTATTGGCTAATTTGAACATAAGCAATTTATGAGAAATGATAAGAAGACAAATCTTATACTCAGCAAAGAGCAGCAAGGGGAACAGTTTGTATGTGAGTATTCTAAGCGCGGGTCAGAAGATTATAGCGACAATTTAGATTTCTTTTTCCTTTTATTTAGGGTGTATTTTTGAAAGTTGAGACCAACTTTTAGACAAACCTGAATTGTTGAAAATTCCCTGGAATCCTAGGGATTCCAGGGAATGGTAAACTCAGAAAAAACATTGGGACGAGAACCAGTTTTTCTTCTGTAGTTGGTGTTGTATAAGTCTAAGTGTAGGAGCAGTTGTGAGCTACCTTAAGTGAGGTTAGTGTGAGAAGGTACAGTTATTCTAGTGTGGCTGTTCTCAAATGTCAGTTAATGAAACTATCAGCCATTGTATAGGACTGTGCATTTTGCAGAGAACAGTATAATTAGCAGTTATTCTTTCCCAATAAGCTTGCAGATGTGGGCACTGCTGCCTCTTTCAGATGTCAGTATTATGCTGAACCTGTAAAATGTACTGCATGTATACATAGAACCTTATATTTAAAAATAATAATAGGTGAAGAATTTGAAATAGTTCCTATTCAGATCATTGAAGTAAATCCATGACCCTAAAATTCTTACTAGATGAAGTAGTATTTTATTTGACTTTCAGCACAAGGCATGTCTTATAATCATTAAGGATAAAGACTTTTTTTGTGCTAAAAAGAATTTTCTGTCTAGCATACAATATAGGAAATTTAACTGGGATAGCCAGTGTAGAGGTTATTTTTAGCACTAAATTTCTGCCACTTTTACAAGTTACCAACCTTATATGATATCTCATCCATGAAAACAAGGGCAATAATAGTCATTCTTCAAGTTTTACTAAATTAAAACTTAATATCAACAATAACCACCAGTTATATTTTCTGGAGTACTTTACGTCTATGTAAACTGATTTAATTTTCTTAAACTCTAGCAGCAGAGATAGCAATTCATATTTAGTGTCACAAATAACCACTAACTGGGATGGTTTTACATGTGTTAACCCATTAAACCTTTAAAACAGGGCTGGCGAGATAGCTCAGTGGACTAAGGGCCTGCTTAGGCAAGCACAGGGACTGGGGTTTCATCCCTGGTACTGCACGCTGTGGCCCCCCCCCCACCCCCCCGGGTGTGCTGAGCCAGTCCCTGCATCTGGGCTTGGTAGCTCAGGTCTGTAATTTCAAAGCTGGGGAGGTTGAATGTAAGAGAATCACTGTGAGTCTGAGCTGTGCAGCGAGACCCTGTACCAAATACACAAAACAAAACAATACAAAACAAAACAAAAGCCCTTTAAAACAACCCTAGAAAGTAGGTAGAATTAATAATGTCATTTTGGGGTGGGAAAACTGAGAGAGAGAACAAACAACTTGTTCACATCTTACACCTGGTATTTGTCAGATATAGACTGGATCTAGAGCACAAGTTCACTGAGATGATTGTGGACACTGAATTATTTCCGTAAATATTGAATTGGATAGAAAGACAAGAAAGGTACATTGAAAAAAATCTGTCAAAATGGATACAGCTATCAAGTGTTAGAGGAAAACAGTAAAGAAGTTCTTTACTAATAATTGGTTCATGACTTTACTTAAATTTTCATTCTACTTTAAAAAACCTCTAGCACAGGGATCATGATTCAATTTTTGTTCCACATGTCATGCTGGCCCCAACCCCAGGAAATGCAGAGCCAGTGACTGAGTCCGGGCATGGTGGCTCATGCGTGTAATCAGGTAGGGAGGCTGAAAAAAGGAGGATCACTATGAGTCTGAGCTGGGCAGTTTGACCCTGTACCAAATATATAAATGGAAAAAATATAAAAGGCTATCAGAAATACATATTTATATGAAATTAAAGTATTTGTTATGACTACTATTTTCTGATTACATCATCTTTGATAAGAGTGTTTTTTCCTCTGTTATAATCATTTTAGCTGAAAGAAATGGAGGTACAGGCTAATTAGCTCAGTATCTTAGACCTTATAGTCTAGACCAGCAGCAGAGCTAAAGACAAAAAGGCAGAGGAAGAAGCAGGGTTTAATTTCATGATTCTCTGAAGCTTATGCTTTACCATTTATAGCCCAACAGAGGATGATAAATTTGAGAGTTAGGGGTCATACACTGAGAAACCCCGTGGAAACTTAGTATGCTCATAGACCTTGATGGGTCCCCTCACTTTATTCCCTACTCTCAAAAAGTATTCCCTTTTTCTCAGACTGATATTAACCTTTTTGGTTTCCAAAACTCCAGGGAAAGAGATTTCATCACATCACATTATGATTACCATTATTATAAGAATTTTATTTTCCTTAGAGACTACATCAATATACACTCCTTCCAGGATATAGAGCTTTTAAGCAGTGGGAGAGACAGAAATGCCTTGTAATGACGTGACAACACTGCTGAAGTTGAAAGTTCCAGAACTTTTCTAACTTTCTGCTATCTTCTCTGCTTGACATTTTCTAAATTATTCATAACTGAAGATGACACTGTGTTTTAGAATTGTTTATTAAAATCACTTTCAAAATAATTTCTTAAACCAGTTTTTACCTGTTGAATTAAAAAGAATAGTAGCTTTCCTAGAGGATTTACTAGAAAATAATCTTCAACCATGTTTTTGTTTGGAGTTTAGGTGCAGTAATGCTGAACAAATGCATTGTTACCATGAGTAGCGTGTCACTGTACAACTTTGTGCCCTGTCACATCAGTGCTGCCGATCATGGTTTTTCTGAGTGAGGATCTTGTAGTTTGGCTGGGCGCCTCTGGCATGGGACCTCTTTGTAGGCTGCGTCTGATGTTTGCTAGGGTTAGGCATTTGAAAGGTAGATAGGAACTATTGCATTAGCTTCCAATGGTACTCCATCTAATGACTGATTGGTGAGCTCTGATAGTGGGTGGGGGGCTGCAGTTCCTTTCTACTAGAGCTTCTTTATGAAGCTGCTTCAGTAGCTTCACAGCATTTTGGCTGGATTTTTATCAGAGTAAAATATCCAGGAAATCAAGGCAGATGCTGCAGTACTCTAACCTCGCCTCAGAATTCACCCCTTATCATTTCCACCATACTCTATGGGTCACTGTGCAAGTCACTGTGACAAAAACTTCACATAAACAATTTAAAAAGAGAAAGAATTATTTTGACTCATTTCAGAGGCTTTAATGTGTGGTACTTGGCCATATTGCTTCTGAGTCTATGGTGACACAGTACAATGTGGGGGAAGCGGATGGCTGAGAGGAGACTGCTCATCTATGTCAGCTGGGAGAGGTTTGGGGTGAAGAGCCAATGCTGGTGTCTTTGTAGCTTTCTTCAACCAAGAGTCCTGTCTCTTAAGGTTCCGTTGCCTCCAAATGGCACCAAAGGCTGATTACCAGGCCTATACCACATGGCCTTTGAAGGATATGTGTGGTTCAGATTATAACAATCACATAAGGACAAGGATCATGAGGGGGCATTTAGAGGTTGACCATCACACCCTCCGGCTTTATCCGTCTGAAATCACAGCATTGATCAAAAGCTGGTCACTATAATAAAAGTTTTCTGCTACTACAGAATTCAAATTCTTTCAGGTTTATTAAGTGCTGCCCTTTGTTTTCACTTTTCATGGTGCATAGATTTTAAGAAGACTTCTTTTGCCTTTCACCCTTGGTCTAGATTTGGTGACTGCATTATTGATGCTATGAAATACATCATAGCAAATCTTAGTGGTTTGCAACAATAATTTGTTTATATATAATCATAAGGGTTAGCAATTTAGGCCAGGCTAATTTTAACATTAACAGGAATGTCTGTCTTATCTGGCCCATAGATAACCCATACTTTTGACAGGCCTTCATGGCCTAAAATGACATCACTCCCAAGTATGAGTTCTAGCACGATCTTTGACTTTTCTCCCTTTGGCCTCTCCATCCAGTCAGCTTAGGGTCATTCACACAGAAGTCTCAGGTTTTCAATTATAGTGGGGGAGCAAAGCCCAGGTGTAAGCATTTTGCATTCTCTGCTTGTATCACTATAGCAAATGGTAGCCTGGCTTTGGGAAGGTGGGTGGGCAAAGTCACAGTCAAAAATGGAGAAATTGATGCCATTTCCTAGTAGGAGGACTGGGGAAAGAAGATGGCAAAGGAAACTGGCACACAACAGGAGGAGATTTATTACAGCTTTTCTGCAGATGCTCTGTCCAACTGCCATTTCTCTGTGTTTTGGGGGAGCTCTTCCTTATCTGTCTCACCAATTTAGCTGTAAACCACCTGAGGCAAAGACCATGGCTAGTTTATATTTTTCTGTAGCTGTAACATTTCTTCACTGCTAAATATTTGTTGAATTGAATTGATTATAATGTCACAGTCAGGGAAAAGAGATTGTAGAAAAGGCAAGTGTGGAGTGAAATTGAAAGACATGTTGTATTGACCCTTTTGACTAGATTAGTTATT
Organism: Myocastor coypus; assembly: GCA_004027025.1. NCBI lineage: Eukaryota > Metazoa > Chordata > Mammalia > Rodentia > Myocastoridae > Myocastor > Myocastor coypus. The sequence continues at coordinate 17,163 of PVJA010041687.1, forward strand.
TAAACATCTGGTCAATCCAAGTAAATAAATCCATTTGATTTTAAAATTAGGTTATTCAGTGTTTACCTGAACAGACACAATACTTGATCATAAAGGGTAGACAACTTGTAAATGTGTAGGCAACATAAAAGGACAGTGTACTGATCAATTTGAGTTGGACAGGAACTTCTTACTATTGTTTCATAATGGATACCTTCTCAAGTCACATCTGTGATATTTTTGCACAATAATAATGGGAATTTTCCAGTTGCCAACCTTGTGCATAGTTCACAAAAGTTCTCAAGTCATATCTGTGATATTTTTGCACAATAATAATGGGAATTTTCCAGTTGCCAACCTTGTGCATAGTTCACAAAAGGCTATGTATTAGTTACTTTTTGCTCGTTGCTGGGACAAATACCCAACACTCAAAATGAAGGAAGGAAAGGTTTATTTAGCTCACAGTTTGTAGAGGTTTCAGTCCATATTTGGCTGGCCCAAGGCTGAGTGGAACAGAGCAGAGAGCATCCAGTTCATGGCGGCGGAACAGCAACAAAATGGCGACAGAGGTAGCCAACCAACACGGCAGCAGAGCAACAG
>PVJA010041688.1:0-17752 GCA_004027025.1 Myocastor coypus
CTTCCTCTTAGTCCAAACGGAAGTATATTCTTTCCTGTTTTTTTTTCTTTCTTTCTTTCTTTTTTCTATGCAACATTAATAGGGAGGTGGGTCATGCCCACACACTGCACTCTATAGAATGATTGTGAGGACAATATGTAATATGTCAACTTTCAAAGAAAAAAAGGGGGAAAAGAAAAAAAAGAAAAAAAGAAATGTGGATTTAGAAAGGTTAATGTTTAGTTGTTTGATCAATCTTATATACCTATATGTATTAATCTAAACTGATCCGATGATGAAAATATGTAATATAACCATTGTTAAATTTAAACAATAAAAGAATTGGAAAAAAAAAAAAGAGTGACAAAAAAGGTTATTATGTCCTTGTAATAGGAACAATCCAAGAGGAAAATATAGCAATCATATATATGCACAAAATACCAGCACATTCAGCTATATACAACAAATACTAATGAACATGAAAAATTAAATAGACACTAATACAGCTGTAATGGAGGATATCAATATTTCATTGTCACAAAGAAACAAATCAACTATATATCAAATCAACAAAGTAATGTTACAACTGGACCAAACGTTTGAACAAATGAACATAATAGATGTCTATAGTGTTCCACACTATCATTTTAGAATAAAGGTTCTTCTCAGCTGCATATGGGAGGTTCTCCAAAATAGACAATTCACTAATTGACAGAACAGGCTTAAGTAAATGCAAAAGAACTGAAATTATCTTATGCGTATTATCAGACTATAAAGCAATGAAATTGGAAATCTGTGGCAAAAGAAACCACAAGAACTGAAAGCTTTCACTCTATAATCACCAAGACTCAGATGACCACTCTCATGGCTCTTATTCAATATAGTTCTGGAAATGTTAGTCAGAGCAGTTAGACAAGAGAAAGAAATAAAAGGAATGAGGATAGAAAGGCTCGAAGGTGAATTATCATTATTTGTCGGTGATAGGATACTCTATTTAGAAGACCCCAAAAGACTTCTAGGTTCAATATCCAAATTTGGCAGTACAGTAGAATACAAAGACACCAATAAAAAAATCAATAGCATTCCTGTACATAAATAACAGACTCACTGAGAGAAAAATTAGGAAAAAATACCTTTCATGAAAAATGAGAAACCTTTGAATCAGTCGAAGGGAGGAAGTAAAAGACCTTACACTGAAAACTGCAGTCCTCTGAAAAAGGATATTGAAGGTGATATCAGAACGTGGAAAGATATCCTTTGTTCTTGGGTAGAAAGAACCAATATAATGAAAATGGCCATACTTCCAAAATTGTAACACAGATTTAAAGCAATCCTGATTGAAATAACAATGGCATATCTCACAAACTTAGAGAAAACAACACTAAAATTCACTTGGAATCAGAAGAGACCTAGAATAGCCAAAGCAATTCTGGGCAACTGTTATGGTTTATGTCTAGTTGTCCCCGCAAAGCCTCATGCAATCATGGGGCAGGGACTTCTAGAGTTTGAGACTTGCCTCGTGATCCCTGGGATTATGTGTTTTAGTATGGATGGGATTATGGGTCTGAGTACTTCTGGCATTACGGGTGTAGCCTAAAGTGGATAGGCTAATGTGGAGAGCCTGAATGTAACATGGAGAGGACAGACTCATGCTGTTGCTCTCTGCTCCCTTGGCTGGTTGTCTCTTTCACCATTTTGTTGCTGTTCCACTACCATGAACTGGCCTCTGCGTTGTGCTTCTCAGCCTCTGACCCAGCCGAGTATGGAGTGAAACCTCCAGTAACTGTGAGCTAAATAAACCTTTCCTTCCTTCATTTTGAATGTTGGGTATTTGTCCCAGCAAAGAGAGAAGAGTAACTAAGACAGCAACAAAGGCAAGGCAGGGGGCATCACAGTCCCTGACTTGGAATTATGCTATGGCACAGTCAGCATGGTACTGGTAAAACAAACAAACAACAAAAGATAAAACGGAGGATCAATGAAACAGATTAGAAGATGCAGAACAAAGTCCAGCCATATGCAGTGAACTTATCTTTCTTTGGCAAAGGAGCCCAACATCTTCACTAGAAAAAAAAAAAAAAAAAAAAAAAAAAAAAAAAAAAAAAAAAAAAAAAAAAAAAAAAAAAAAAAAAAAAAAAAAAAAAAAAAAAAAAAAAAAAAAAAAAAAAAAAAAAAAAAAAAAAAAAAAAAAAAAAAAAAAAAAAAAAAAAAAAAAAAAAAAAAAAAAAAAAAAAAAAAAAAAAAAAAAAAAAAAAAGCTTCTTTAATAAATGATGCTGGAAATACAGGCTTTCCACATATTGAAGATCAAAACTAGACCCACATCCCTCACCATGCCCTACACTAAAATAGAAATGGATCAAAGATCGAAATACTAAAACAGAAACGTTAAATTTTCTAGAAGATAGAATAGGTAGAAATCTGCAAGATAATGGTATAGGCAAAGACTTTTGTGAACAAATCCCTATTGCACAGGAAATATCACAAAGAATCAACAACTGGGATCTCATCTTATTAAAAAGCTTTTTCACAGCAAAAGAAACTACAGCAACAACCCACAGAGTGGGAATGTTTTTTCCCAGCTGTTTTTTAGACAAAACTAATATCTAAAACATAAAAGACCTAAAAAACCCCCATATCCCTCCCCAAATTTAAACACACAATCCAAATGACTAGACACTTCTTAGCAATGACAAGTAAGTATAAGAAGACATGTTCAATATCACTGGTCATTCAAGAAAGGGAAATTAAAACAACACTGAGATTCCAGCTCTCTCTAGAAAGAATGGTTATTATCAAGAAATCAACCTTCACTGGCTTCTGAGCTTGGCTCAGGAGGGTGTGTGGACACCATGTCTGGCTGTGAAGGTGGCAAAAAGAAGCCCCTGAGGCAGTCCAAGAAACAGACCAAGGACATGGGCGAGGAGGCAGAGCTTTCAAACAGAAGCAGAAGGAGCAAAAGAAACCTGAGGAGCTAAACAATAAAGGCTGCAGGAAAGGGCCCCTGGCCACAGGTGGAATTAAGTAATCTGGCAAAAAATAAACTGTCCCTTGTGTGTACAATGATGGTGACCCTGGACTTCATTCCTATTTAAATATCGGGATGCCCTGCTATGACATCTCTTGACACCCATAACTATAATGCTGCACATGTGTTCTTGGAGTCTGTGGCACATTTAAGGATAAAATTTTAGAGGAAGAAGAAGAAGAAGGAGAAAGAGAAGAACAAGAAGAAGAAGAAGAAGAAGAAGAAGAAGAAGAAGAAGAAGAAGAAGAAGAAGAAGAAGAAGAAGAAGAAGAAGAAGAAGAAGAAGAAAAGAAAGAAAGAAGGGGGAGGAGGAGAAGAAGAGGAAGAGGAAGAAGAGGAAGAGGAAGAAGGAGAAGAAGAAAGAAGGGGGAGGAGGAGGAGGAGGAGGAGGAGAAGAAGAAGAAGGAGGAGAAGGAGAAGGAGAAGGAGAAGGAGAAGGAGAAGGAGAAGGAGAAGGAGAAGAAGAAGAAGAAGAAGAAGAAGAAGAAGAAGAAGAAGAAGAAGAAGAAGAAGAAGAAGAAGAAGAAGAAGAAGAAGAAGAAGAAGAACCACCCTGCCCTCGGGGCAGGCTGAGCCAGCCATAAAAAAAATAAACAAACAAAAGTTCTGAAACAAGAAAAAAATAAAAAAATAAAAATTATTTTGGGGCCTGGCAGGATGGCTCAGTGGTCTAAAGCACCTGCTTAGGAAAGCTTGGGCAGCTGTAGGGACCGCGGTTTGATCCCTGGCACCACATGCTGTGCCAGCCCTGCCCTCAGGGCAGGCTGAGCCGGCCACAAAAATAAATAAACAAACAAACAAAAGTTCTGAAACAAGAAAAAAATAAAATAATTTTTTAAAAAAGATCTTTAAGTAGAAGAGGAAGAAGAAGAAGAAGAAGAAGAAGAAGAAGAAGAAGAAGAAGAAGAAGAAGAAGAAGAAGAAGAAGAAGAAGAAGAAGAAAAAGAGGAAGAAGAAGAAGGAGAAGAAAAGAAGCAGCAGCAAAAGAAGAAGAGGAGGAGGAGGGAAAAAATCATGCAGCAGTCTATTGTATCTAAATTTAATTCAATTATTCATAGTTCAGCTGTGAATTTAAAGTACACCCAACCTATAATCCTGCCATAGTCTGCTCTTTGAATCTTTATTCTATTTTGGGTTTTTTGTTTGTCCATTTGTTTTCACTTATTTATTTTATTTTAAATTTAACAATGGTTATATTACATATTTTCATCATCAGATCAGTTCAGATTAATACATATAGGTATATAAGATTGATCAAACAATTAAACATTAACACTTTTAATAAACATTACTTTTTTTCTTTAACAGTTGGCACACTGCATATTGTCCTCACAATAGTTATACAGACCACAGGGTGTGGACATGACACACCTTCCAATTGATATTAGTAAGGAAAGAAAAAATTTTAAGCCGGGCGTGGTGGCTCACGCCTGTAATCCCAGCACTCGGGAGGCTGAGGCAGGAGGATTGGTGCGAGTTTGAGACCAGCCTGGGCTACAAAAGTGAGCTCAAGGCCAGCCTCAACTGCATAGCGAGACCCTGTCTCAAAAAGACAAAAAAATAATAAAAATAAAAATAAAATATAACTCAAACTAAAACCAAGAGCCTTCAGCCAGGCGTGGTGGCGCACGCCTATAATCCCAGCACTGGGGAGGCTGAGGCAGGAGGATTGAGGTGAGTTCGAGACCAGCCTGGGCTACAAAGGTGAGCTCAAGGCCAGCCTGAACTGCATAGCGAGACCCTGTCTCAAAAAGACAAAAAAAAAAAAAAAAAAATTTTAGAGTTCTTATATCTTATATTAGGGAGACTATATATTTACACATGTTCTTTATTCTATTTTGAAATCTATGTCATCTGGCATTAAACCAACTTATTTGGAAGACTTTAAAAAATCAACCAGCAACAAATGCTGGTAGAGCTGTGCAAAAAAAAAAAAGGAACCCTTCTCCACTGTTGGGAAGAGTGTAGACTGGTACAACTACTGTGGAAATCTGTGTGGGTATTCCTAAAAAATGATCCCTAGGGATGCAATTGTCCCAACTGTTCCCCTTCTTGGTATCTTCCTGAAGCAATGAAAAGCATCACACCACAGCTGTATATGCACCCCCATGCTGTTTCTAGCAGCACAGTTTGTAATAGCTGAGTCTTAGATGCAGCCCAAATCCCCACCAACTGATGAACAGATAAAGAAGATGTGTTTTTTTATACAATGGAGTACCACTCTACCTTAAAGAGGAATTAGCCTGAGACACTTTTAGCAAAATGAATGCACCTCAAGAGCGTAGCCTTAAGTGAAATAAATTAGGCACGTGTATACATACCACATTATCTTTCTTGCATGAGAAATCAAAAGTGTAAATAAGATTCAACACAGAAAGCAGATACTGTAATATGGAAAGATGTTCAAACGGGAAGGGGCCCAAGGGAGGGGCAAGAAAGAAAGGAAGGAAGAGACAAGGGGAAAACTAGAAACAAAATTTGTATGAAGCACAAGAGGGTGCTTGCCTGGCAAGGACAAGATCCTGAGTTCAGTTGCTGGCACCACCAACAAATAAATAAATAAATAAATAAATAAATAAATAAAATTTTTAAGAATTAAAACAATAAAAATAAAAACAAGAGGAGGAGTTGCTGTAGGGAGAGGAAGGGAACTGAGAAAAAAGAAGCCAGATAGCTCATGCACAGGTACAAATTCCCTACGTGGATGTTCTATTATGTATATCTAAAATGTACCTACAGGGCCCGGCAGGATGGCTCAGTGGTCCAAAGCGCCCGCTTAGGAAAGCTTAGGTGGCTGCAGGGACCGCAGTTTGATCTCCGGCACCACATGCTGCGCCAGCCCTGCCCTCAGGGCAGGCTGACCCGGCCATAAAAATAAATAAATAAACAAACTAAAGTTAAAAAAAATAAAAAATAAATAAATAAAATGTACCTACAAAATTAAAAGGAAAAAACCCACCAAATAGATAATAACAAAAAAACATCATGAATATTTAGCTAATGTGATTCTAGGGGAATATATCAAATCTTTGGGAAGGTAGAGAATGAATGAGAGAATAGATTTGCCTTTTTGATTAGATACTTCCATACTGATTATTCTGACTCTTTGGTATGTTCATTTCAAATTTTAAAGAAGTAATCAGATTTCAATGTAAGAGGCATTTCCATTGATAGCCAAATGTACAGAAAAATGTTTAGACTAGGAATTCAAAGGAAAGTAAAACTATATGTACAAAAAATTCATTCAACACCAAGCTTGAAGCATAAATATACTCATTTATAATTCATATATATATATATATATATATATATATATATATATAAATTTTTAGTTCATTAAATGACAAAATAGGGCAATCTATTAAACACATTTATGTACACTGTATGGTAATTGTCGTAATATAAATGACATAATATTTATTTTTTAAAAATTGTAGCATTTGTTTTGTTTTGGTACCCGGAATTGAACTCAGGACCTTGTGCTTGCCAGGTAGGCACTGCGCTGCTCAGCTATCTCCCCAGCAAGATGGAGCGTTGGATATGTAACTATATTCATGCTCAGTTCAAGATTTTCTGTAACAATTTCGATTTTTTAAATTGTTTTGTATGACTTGAAAATGTTCCACTTTGTGTTTTTCCCCTTGTGCGAGAATTTCATTGGAGAATCAAACCAACACGAGGGATGGGATGCCTGCTCGCTCATCAGGCTGTGTGCTAGCGAAGAGCTGCTTACCTGAGAGTCCTGCGGGAGGCGGAGTAGGACGGGCCACCCAGGTCAAGGAGGCGCTTCTGAAGGGCTGTGCCCACTTCTGGGGGGATGGGGCACTGTTCCCAGACAGCGCCGTCTCCTTGAAGCTGCCGCAGAGGTCCCTGATGTCTCTCCCTTGTTTGGATTCTTGGAAGGAACTCTCAAAAGATTTGTCTTTGCCCCTGAGGGAGGAAAACAACGAGGCTCTTTTCTTCGGAGCCCTGGCAGCATCTGGCGAGGTCTCTCGCAAACTCCCGTTCTGCAAGAGTGCGGGGACAGCTTCAGACTTGCTGGTCCGTGGGATCGTGAACGTCGAACACAGCGCAGGTGGCTTACTGGATGAACTGTGGGCAGCCTCAGGAGGGCAAAGGTCCGAGGACTCGGCAGTGCGGGCAGCCGGGGAGCCCAAGGAGAAGGTGGCGGCCCTGCTGGCCGGGTGCTTCCTAGGACACTGCGGGTTCCTGTCTTCATGAGAACCATGTTTCTGGGGGCTGAGAGAGCTGGGAAAGGTGTGGGGCTGGCCTGGGGGCAAAGGTTTCGATTCTGGTTTGGCCCCGGCCTTCTTGCCACCGCCTGAGCTGTGCAGGAGCTGCCCCACGGACCTCCAGATGGCGTGGGTAATGAGCTGCAGGGGAGACCTGGGCGGGGTCCCGCTCTGCTCCACAGAAGCCTGCACGCTGGGGGTCCACGGCCCCTGGCCGGGCTGGGTCCGGGCTGCCCATGCCTGTTTCCCCGCCTGAGGGAGGTTCGAAGGTAGGGTTGTTCTCAGCACGGGGCCTGCACGGCCATGCCTAGCCCTCTCCGGGGAAAGTCGCCTGTCCCGCTGAAGGGCCGCACTCCCAGGGCAGGAGTCGTTCCAGTCCAGCAACATGGTCTTCTGCTCCGGAGTGAGAGCCAACTTCTTCAGCCTCGGTGTTCTCTCTGCCCGCTCGGACCCACCCTCCTGTCCCCTCGGGGTTCCAGTACTACCTTTTCCTGGGTCCTCTTTTGCCCTCAAAGATTGCTCTTGGCCTGGCAAGGACATGTCCTTCCCCACGATGAGGCGTGGGAGGCTGTGGCTGTTTCTGGCGCCCTCAGGAAGGGCCGCTGCTTCCCATTGTCCCCCGGGAGCCAACTCCACTGGGCTTTTGAGGCTCTCTTCGCCGGGGCTCACCAGGCAATACTCGGCCCACTCCAGCACCTCGCTTTGAGGTAGATACAGAGGCATTTCCTTGGGTGCCCCTTGGCTTTTAGCTCTCCTGAGAAAGATTGGGGTAGAAGGACTGTGGCCATCTGCGGAGACTTGAGGGTGGGGGTTGTACGCTGTTACCTAGAGAGAACAGCAGAAAGAGCATTTTATTTTAAAACTTAGCATCACTCATTTAAAAGGATGAGACAAATCTCATTCCCCATCCTGCTGCTTTTCTCCAGATCTTAGACACTCAAAGTCAAAAAGGAATTTTGCCTGAGAAACATGAAGGCTGCTCTTTGCTCTAAATGTCTGCTTGGAACCTGCTGGGGCCTGGCTGGAGCCCCCGAATGCACTCTGATCGAAGGCCATCCCGGCTCCTGCTGAGGTGGGCAGGGAGCCAAAGGGAGACAAAGGCATGGCCTCTGCTGTAACAAGGCCCTGAGCAGGGGTTGATGGGGCCTCTGAGCGGATCTCCCATGTTGCACCTAAGCGCCTTTGTCCCGACTCCAGAGCACACCCCTCTCATGGGTGGGTTCCTCTGTCAGCCAAGAAATCAAAGCATATTCATTGGAGGCCATCAGGATGAGGGTGACATCGTTCTTCTGGGTTGGCCACAACAACTCAAGGACCCTTCTAAAGGTTACACACTGCACCACAGAGAAAGCCATCCACACCATGCAGGACCCTGGCTCTTGGCCAACAAAGAATGGATGCGAAGGCTGGCAGGAGCAGCCATACCCTGTCTAGGGCTCGGGGGCCCAAGGGGCACTCATAGGTAGGGACTTTGCCCATCTTTTCTGTTTTCAGGCTACTTCCTGGATCCTGGCACTGGCCTAGGAGGTAATGGAGACAGGACAGATTCAGATGAAAGGCCAGAGTCGAGCCATACGTGCCAGGGATGACATCTGCTTTTGCAAAGGCTCTTACATGCCTGGGCCTGCCATCCTTTACCAAAAGCACTAACATGCTCTGTGTGTTTCCTATGGGCAGAACACATGTTGTAGAGTTGGCATCCCACATCCGGCAGTCTGCTACCCAAAGGACTATTGGGGTGGGGTGACCACGTGCTTGGCTGAAGTTCAGAGGAAGCAGGACAAGCTATGAAAGGCCTCTGTGTAGAAGGCCTGGAGTGGGGCCTTGAAGGAACCGCGACCTGAGGAGACCCAAGAGCCCTCAGAGCCCACAGTTCAGTGTGGAGTGAGGGAGGAACACAAGCAGCTCACCTGCCTAACATCTGTGCCTGGCCCGCAGGGGGACTCACCTGAGGTGGAGAAGAATGGTCCCGAGGGTGCCCAGGAACACTGGCCAAAGGTGAAGAAGATGGCAGGGAAGATGAAGGAGAAGACCGTGAAGACAGAGGAAGAGAAGATTCCTTGGAAGGCGACAGAGCGCTGTTGTTTGCTGGTGTTCGATCTAACAAGGAAAAGGACACACTCTTCATTACAGAGCTGTTGGCTTATCATGAAAAGAGGAGGCTGTGAGTTTGAAGTTCTAGCTCTATGAGCAGTGCCTGGAAGGCAGCAGATGTCAAAAACTGATTCTGAGGATGGGTCCAAGTGAGAGGAAGGGGCCTACAAGGAAAAGGAGGCTCCAGGCCATAGCGTTTAGGGTTTCATTCCTGAGAATGTTCCTGGGAGAAACACAAACTGCATCTTCAGAGTTCTTCTCAGAAATGGACAGCTACCTCTAAAGTTTCCTCAAAGCCAAGGTGGTTGGGGACTGGGTTGTATGAAGTCATTCCATCAACAAACCCTCTGAGGTTTCTTCCCACAAATGCCAGGCCATTAGCGGTGGGCACGGCCAGGGTAGAGCTACTAATGGGATGCCGTTTTCCCCTCATGTGTGCCCAAGAGGCCCTCAGACAAGTGTGTAGCTGGCACTTTAAGGGAGCTCGGGGAAGGGAGTCACAGAGATACCACACACTTGATGCATGTGGAATGCGAGCCACACCAAGCTCCTGCTGGCCAGGGGAAAACCAGAGCTCAGAGATGTGTGTGTGAAGGGAACATGGCTGGGACTGGAGGGCCCATCTGGTCTTCTCAGAGCAGATCTGCGACAGTGGTAGCTGGTGGGATCTCGTAGGACATAAGGAGCCCCCGTCCTCCTTTGTTCCTGCCTCTTCTCTTCCTCCTCTTCTTCCTCCTTTTCCCCATCCCTCCTCCCCTTAAGTACATAGCCATCATAGGCCCCAAATCTAAAGTATTTTTTCTCCATATTGGACCACTTCAACTGGTCCTTTCTGCTCAACTAGATTCAGAAACATGCCATGCAGTGTCTCATATGTTCCCACTCAGAGTCTGGTTCCCAGCCCACTGGCTCTCTGTGAAACATGGTGGCACATACTGGCATTCCCTGACACTCCCCAGGGCCACTGCGCCCACCTAGGCTCTCTTGCCTGAAGGCCCCGCTTCTGGCTTCTGGCCTCTCAGCGGACCCATTCAGATCCCCCTCCAAGATGTCCAACCTTCAGATTTCGGCTCATTTCTTAGCTCAACATGATGCCCTTGGGGCCCCGGCAGGATGGCTCAGTGGTCTAAAGCGCCGGCTTAGGAAGGCTTAGGTGGCTGCAGGGACCGTGATTCGATCCCAGGCACCACATGCTGTGCCAGCCCTGCCCTCAGGGCAGGCTGAGCTGGCCATAAAAATAAACAAACAAAAGTTCTGAAACAAGAAAAAAAAAATTAAATTAAAAAAATAAGAAAAAAAAGAAATGGGGCTCGGCAGGATGGCTCAGTGGTCTAAAGCACCTTGCTTAGGAAGGTTTAGGCAGCTTCAGGGACTGCGGTTTGATCTCTGGCACCACATGCTGAGCCGGCCATAAAAATAAATAAACAAACAAAAGTTCTGAAACAAGAAAAAAATAAAATAAATTAAATTCTTTTTTTTGGGGGGGGGGCGGAACCGGGGTTTGAACTCACGACCTTGCACTTGCCCAGCAGGCACTTGTGCCTCGGAGCTATCTCCCCAGCCCCGATAAATTAAATTCTTAAAAAAAAACAAAACAAAACAAAACAAAAAACATGGTGTCCTAGGCTCAGTTTCCTGGAGAAGAGCTTCCTCTTCAGGGACTCACACAGGCCAGGCCAAACCCAAACCTACTCCCATGGAGCCCCATGGAGTCCCTTTCTCTGGGGGCAACAACCACCTGGGTGGTTTCTCAATATCCTGCACTGCTTCCCCACACCAATGCCGGCATCCCAGACCCAGGCTCTGACAGGATGGCTACCACACACACAAGGTCAACAAGCTCTCAGCAGGAAGCTGCCTGAATATTTCTGAGGGAAAGGTAACTCCAGGTGACAGATCTGATGTAAGGGTGGGCAAGAAGGCGCAACTGAGAGAGAGGCCCCTGGCTGCCAGGAGCTGCTGTGGGGGAGGTGGCTGGCCTGCCTCCCAGTACCCGCGCCCTCATCTCAGCCCACAAGGAGATGGATCGAGCCTAAAAAGGCAAAAGTTGTGAGTCAGTTGCTGCCTTGCTTCCTGTCCTCGGCTCACTAAATTCCTGCCAAATTCCCTCTCTCCCTCTTCCTCGCCCCCTCGCTCTCCTCTCCTTGCCATCTTCTGAATCAAGCTCCTCAACATGTCTCAGAAGTCATGTGGGCTTCACAGACTGCCTTTTGTTTCTCTGAGGAGTCTCAGAAGCTCGTGACACACAGCTAGGGACACCTTGGGATGCAAGCCTAACAGAAACGCCATGGAGTTCCCAAGGTCGAGATCCCCTATTCTCCTTTCTTTAATCCTCCCCGGCCAGCCGGGTCTCTCTCCAAACGTGTCCCCAAGTCCTGCATTGTAGATGGCACTTGTGGAGGGCTTGAGGAGGTGGGAAGGACAAGCTTTTGTCCCTGGGCTGCCATTCCAGCCACTGCTGATAAAGGAGCCCCTCTGGGGAGGGACAGGGGGGCTGGAGCCCTGCTGAGAGGTGATGGAGAGAGTTGGCCCTTCCACAGAGAGCTGCTCGAACAGCCCTTGGGGTCAAGTGCAGGTGCTTCCTCTTCCCATGTCCTTTGGCAGTAGTGACCTTTTCCCCCTCGAGGTTATTCTGGCCAGCATGGTCAGCCAGGACAGGTGACCATGGTCTGCTTCATACTGTAGAACCAGTCTGGCCCGCTGGGGTTTCCTCTTGAGTGAAATGAAGCTAGCAGAAAGTGTCTCTAGTGGCATTCAGCTCTGGGATTTTTCACCAGGGCTGGCATTACGGGGTGCTGCTTCCTAGAACATTTGAGGCCCAGCGAGGCTCAAATCCCTTGTAAAGTCTTGGAGCGCCCTCTAGGGACAGCAGCGTGCAAGTCATGTGCTCTCCTTGCTCTCCTTCCTGCCTACCTACCAGGCGCGGTTCTGGTTGATTCCTTCGTTCATTCGTTCCCTTTCCGAGCGAAGGACTGCGCGCTTCCTCTAGGGCAGTTCACGCTACGCACTCTGCCCCCACGAGGACCTGCCTGGAGGTAGGACGTCAGAGCCCTAGGATGGGCTGGGGCAGGGCACTGAGACAGGACAGGTGGAAGGAACTTTAGTTCCCTCCATCCTGCCGCTCACCGCCCAGGCTGCCAGCTCTTCAAGCGCGGGTCGCCGCACACCGCTAGCGGGCAATGGCCGGTTCCTGTGTACAGCTCTGCTCCAGCGCCAGAGCCGACCCCTGGCCTGGCCTGACCTAGCGAGCCTGGCGGGTCTGGGGTGGCGGGAGAATGACTCACCGGCCGGAGTCAGTGGTGACTCAGAAGTTAGGAAAGCAGGGCTCTCTTCCAGCAGAAGCGCCCGCGGTGGAAACGTGCCGAGCCCGAGGGTACCCCTCGCTCTCCGCAGACGGTGGAGACGGTGTAGGGCAGGGGCTCAGAGCGGGACAGGGTCCCGTCTCCTAAGGCAGGGCTTCCAGGTAATTTCTACTCAGTCACTGCTGCTCCCCCATCCCCACCCCGCCTCAACGCGAACTTAGCTCAGCGGTACACAGTACCGCGCCCCCTCGTGGGAGCCCTGGTCCTCGCCCTGCCCTGCTCTGCCCAGGACCACATCCAGTTCAGAAAAAGGAACAGGTGTGTAGCGAGGCATATATGTGAATAAATCGGTGAGTGAGTGAGTGAGTGAGTGAGTCTGTCTGTCTCTGTCTGTCTGTCTGTCTGTCTGTTCCTACAATGCATTGCCTCCAACTGCAGGATCCAAAGAGCTGACAACCCAGTCAGCCCAGCCACACCAGCCCAACTCCTGCGCACAGAATCCAACCGTAGACAGTCCCCAAGCCGATCCTTAGCTTAACTCTCTATATTTGTCATGCTGCTACATCCTCTTCCGCCAAGTGATGGCGTAGAACCTTAGAACCCCCGTGACCCCAGAACAGGGGGCCGGGGAGAGGGATGGAAAGGTCCCAAGCCCATGGGCCATGGCTTCCTGGAGTCCACAGCAGAAATCATGGCAACCTCCTTTCTTTGCCCCTTTCCCCTCATATCCTGGAGGCCGGTCAGAGAACACACCATGTAAGGAATGGCAAGAGAGGAGAAAGAACCGGCGGGCTCCCGCCCACCCGCCCCACCCCTCTCGGCGAGCGTGGAGGGCGCGTGACTCACTTGAGGGGAATTTTCTCCAGCTCTGGTGTTTGTTTGGAGCCTGGAAGCTGCTGGCCCGTTGCAGAGCTGTTGTGGAAGAAACGGGGGGCAGGAAAGATAAAGAACCAGAACCAGTTTATTCCTTTAAACTTGCAGAATAAGGTGACATTTTCCCCCCTGCAGCCCATTTACCAAAAGCGAGTAGTTGAATAATCAACCAGAATGGGCCGAGCCCTCTCTCTACCACCACACTCCCTGCCCCGAGCCTCCATTCATTATATTCATCAACCGTCTATCTGGAACGTGCCTTGGTACAGGTACTGCCTTCCATTGGAAAATGCCTCCGATAACTCAGCGAGCATTCTGAACTATCCATTATGAATAAGGCCCTCATGCATGCAGATATCTACGCAAACATGTAGACACAAACATATGTCTACACGCATGCATGTATACGCGTGTGTTAGGGCTGAAGCCTCATGTGTTCAGAGGCAGGGCTTTTGGAAGGTTACTGGGTCACGGGGTGCTATGCCCATCAGCTGACCATTCACAGTAGGGCCTGGGCAGAAGAGGTGGTCACTTGCGCATGTGACCTGCGAGGGGGTGGCTCTTTCCTCTGTCCCTCCTTTTCATTCTGCTTCCTGATCACTGTGATGCGAGGAGCTTTCCCAGGTTCCAGCCCTTCTACCATATTGTGCCTGCATTTGGGCCTGATGGCCATGGGCAGACCCTCCTGAATCCATGAGACAACACAAGCATCTCCTCTTCGAAGTGATGGGTGTCAGGCACTCTGTCCCACAGATAAGATAGCAACTAAGACAATCCATGCATCTCTTCACTTATTCGTTTGCATCCAAATCATTCTAGAAAGCTGTGGCCTTGGGCTTGGGGGAGCAGCTTAGCAGCTTAAGTGCCTGCTTGGCAAGCACAAGGTCCTGAGGTTTCACCGCAATCTCCCATACATGTAGTAAGTTAACAGTGGAGCTGAACGACGAGGGCCAGGAAGCTGCAGCAAGATACCCTGTGTCTTCCCTTCCTTCTCCCAGATCCCCTCCCCGCCCAAAGCCTGGAAGCTTTGTTTTAACTGAGCTCCATCACTGAGCTGAATTCTTGTGGCTTGGTCCACGCATCTGTAGGACACTGTGTCTCTCCCATTGACACTGTGTGTCTCCCTCTGCCCAGCTGTGCCTTGAAAATTAGCTTAGCAAAATGAATGCTGCATGTGGGCGAAAATGAGTTTTGACTCTTAAAGCTTGAGAGTGGGCCATGGGACCCAAATGCACCCTGTTACCTGGCAGCACTTGAAGATATCACGTCAGGTCACACTGCCCATCTGGGCTCTAGGAAGGTATATGTGGGATCTGGGAGAGGGAGGAGGGGACGGGGAAGGTGTGACACAGAGCTCCCTGAATCCAGGCAGGGCCAGTGTGTGTCCCACCCTCTCCACTCCTAGATGCTCCACTCTGTGTGCTTTGTTTTCTCAGAACAAGATCCTGGCCTCCTTGCATGCTTGGATCCCTCCGCTCTTTGCCCAGCAGGGAGGCTTCGTGGCAGACAGCCTGGTGGGCTCCCAGTCCTACAGCATTCCTCTCAAGTTCAAGGCTCCAGGACGAGCCAGTGTGGATGGGTGCCCATTGCCAGAGGAACAGCCCGCCAAGGTCTACCGCTTGGTTTCACAGGCTACAAGCTTTCCATGAGGAGCAGGCCAGTCTTATGCAGCCACTTCCTCCTGACACCTAACACCTAGGAAATCACTCACAAAAGCATAAGAGTTTTTATAGCTCTGATTTCTCCTCTTCCACTTTTAACTTTGTAGAGTGGAACTTATTAGAAGTAGCTCCAAGTCATGAAAGATTTTCCATCGCTGGCGTTTATGGTGTGCGCGCACACACATGTCATTACCACAGCAGGAACAGCAGGAACAACAGAGATTTGATCTAGTAATTCGGAGCAGCGTCGAGCTGGGATAGTTCTCTTTCAGCTTATGATTTTTGTGTATTTATTTATTTGGTATTTACTTCAAAGGAGTACTTTCAGAGAGCTCAGTGCATGACCTGCTGCTGAAGGAAAAGGAGGGTAAAAAATTTGCCATATGGTTCTGGTGATCTCATTTTACTTTACAAATGAGTGGTATCCTCCATATGCCATTGGGCCATCCTGTTATCAAATTATTGCCAGAAAATGATGGATAAGTACCAATTCCTCCATGCCGGAATAATTTGGGGGCAGATTGCCCTCCTAAATCTAATTGGTTTCGGTTGAAGAATCCAGCGTACTAGATACATCCACGTAGTTGCTTGGACACGCACATCATGACTGATGCTTTGTTCCAGCAGATCCCCCCGGAAGCGGCTCTTCTTTGACTCTTGAAGTGTGGGACATGCCCATCAGCACTGGGCACTCTTGGCTGCTCACACCCAAGGCAGACCCTTGAAGACTTTGAGTCTCATGGCGGACCCTGGAATAGGCCTTTTAAGTAAGATTTAAAAGAATCCCAGAACTAGATTGGCTTATGGTTTGGGTTTTCAGTGGCCCCCAAAGGCCCACATGCTAAAGAGTAGGTTGCCCGCCAGAGGTGCTATTTAGAGGTAGTGAAACAACATTTAGGAGGTGGGGTGGAGGAGGAAATGAGAGCATGACTTTCGAGGGGCTGCTAAGACCCTGATTCCCTCCTTTTCTTCCTGCTTCCTGGATCCCTGGAAGTGAGCCGTCATCTCCTTCCTGTGTGCTTCACTGCGATGTGTTCTCCAGGCCCAAACACAACAGGACCATGTGACCATGGGCCAAAATCTCTGAAACCCTGAGCTAAAATCAGTCTTCCGAGGCTGAGGCAGGAGGATCGTTGTGAGTTCAAGACCAGCCTGGGCTACAAAAGTGAGCTCAAAGCCAGCCTGAACTGCACAGTGAGACCCTGCCTCAAAAAAAAAAAAAAAAAAAAAAAAAATCTTCCCTCCATATGAGCCATTTATCTCGGGCATTTTGTCATGGCAGTGGAAAGCCATCACACAGATATTGCAGGGGAGGGTGCCCTGAGGCGTGAGTTACGGGTCATGCCCACGGGCCATGCTCCATGTCTCGGAACTCTGTGGATGTCAGAGGTTTCCTGAGGTACTGAGGCAGTCCACCTCTTGCTCAGTGGTGGCAAAATGCATATAACCTAAAAAGTACCAACAAGCCACTTTTAAAGCATTTATCTGTGTTTTATAAACAAGTACAATTTGGAAACAGCCAGAAAGAAGTAGATAGAGCAACAGAGGGGGAAAGGAGGCATGGAGCTTGCATGCAGGCCCTCTTCCCATGAGTTCATCTACCCTGAAGCTGTGCAGACTGTGAAGCCATGGAGCTCAATGGCACTAAGCAGCTCACGTTGTTGTATAGTGATCGCTGCTGTACAACAGCGACGTGTAGGGCCCACCTCCAGAGCTTCTTCCTGTTCCAAACTGAAGCTCTCTCTTCACTAGAACGCCATTCCCTTCTCCCTCCGGCCTTGGAGATCACTGTTTATTTCCGCTATCGATGAATCTGAGTACTCCGGGCACCTGCTGCAGGTCTCTTTAATGCTCAGCTTCTCACACTGTCCCTGCATGCATGTCTGTTGAGGTCACATATATTGTATCACAGGCCAAAATTTCCTGCCCTTTGAAGGTTGAAGAACATCCTCTGAATGGATTTGCCATTTCTGTTTAGCCATTCAGCTCTTGACTTTGTTTCCTTCTTTGAGCCATCAGGGATGTGCTGCTAGGAGCGTAGAGGCACAGTCCAGGTCCAGCCATGCCCTGACCTGGCCTTTTTTAAATCCACCTCTGAGACATCACTCCAGGGGAGAACCGAGGCTCAGGGTCAGCCCTGCATTGTTTGGGAGGGCAACCGCCTCACCACAGGTAGCACTTGGACCTGTGTTAGAGATTTCAGCCTTGTAGTGTGGCCTCTCAACTATCGAAATGCCAAACTGATAAACATGAAATCAACAAAGGGGGCTGGCAAGATGGTTCAATGGTCTAAACTGCAGGCTTAGGAAAGCTTAGGCAACCACAGAGACTGCAGTTCAATCCCTGGCACCACATGCTATGCCAGCCCACCCCACCCCCACCCCCACTCCCACCCCCACGACAGTCTGAGGCAGCCATAATACCAAAATAAATAAATAAACAATAAAGTTAAAAAAAAAAAAAAGAAATCACAAAGGATTGGTGGAAGTTGCACAGCCTGCTCTGTATTTTACGTTAGAGTTAAACAGACTCGGGGAAACAGAATCTTCAGCCTGACGGCTTTCATCTGGGCAGCCCAGGCCCA
>PVJA010041689.1:0-17722 GCA_004027025.1 Myocastor coypus
GCGCGCTGCGGCGCGAGTCCGGGTATGAAGCTGGGCCGGCCCGCGCTGGGCCTGCTGCTGCTGGCGCCGTGCGTGGTGCGCGCAGTGGAGCCCATCAGCCTGGGGCTGGCGCTGGCCGGCGTGCTCACCGGCTACATCTCCTACCCGCGTCTCTACTGCTTATTCGCCGAGTGCTGTGGCCAGAGGCGGAGCCTGAGCCGGGAGGGTAAGTAGAGGCAGGGCCGGGCAGGGCGGGCGGACCACGGAAGAGGGGCGACCCAGTCAGGGATGGGCCCTGGCGCGGTGACCACGACCGCAGCCCGGCTGGACTTTGGCCCAGGCTCCGAACTGCGGGGAGGGGAAGCGGCTGCGACCTCCGCGAGAGCTCCGCCTCCTTCCTGCCGCCCTGGGGGGTAGGGCCCCTTCCGGTGCACCCCCGGGTGCAGAGTGATGGTTCCGAAGGACCATTGCCTGGGCTGTTTCGCCAGCCGTGGCCCCTCCTGACCGGCCCTGCCCTTCCCAGCACTGCAGAAGGACCTGGACAGCAAGCTTTTCGGACAGCATCTCGCGAAGAAGGTCGTCCTGAACGCTGTGGCCGGTTTCCTGGGCAACCCAAAGCCCAAGAAGCCGCTGACCCTCTCCCTGCACGGGTGGACGGGCACCGGCAAGAATTTCGTCAGCAAGATCATCGCGGAGAACATTTATGAGGGCGGACTCAACAGCGACTATGTGCACCTGTTCGTGGCCACGCTGCACTTCCCACACGCCGCCAACATCACCCAGTATAAGGCAAGCGCGGTAGTGCGAGACACTTCCCGGAGGAGGACGGACGAGTTTGAGCTGCTTGGTTTTGAAAGCTGCGAGCCTGGCAGTTGCTCCGTGTGTCACTTCCCCTTTACATTTTATTTTACTTTTTTGAGGCAGGATCTTGCTACAGAGCCCAGGCTGATCCTCAACACATAGAGATCCTCCCACCTCAGTCTCTCAGTGTTGGAGTTTCAGGCATAGGCCAGCTTTCTGACATTAATTCCTCTTTGAAATATGTGCATATTACTGAGGGTTTGATATCCATGCAGCACAGATCTCAAAACTTGTGGCAGCAGGGCACAGTGGTGCGCACCTCTCCTCCCAGCACTCGGGGGGCTGAGGGAGGAGGATCCATGCAAATTCACAGCCAGACTGGACTACAAAGTGAGCTCAAGGCCAGCCTGAGCTGCACTGTGGGACCCTGTCTGAAAAATACACACAAAAAAACCTTGTGGCAATTTTTGAAACTAAGCCAAATCACACTTGGCTATTGGACTGGTGAGATAGCCAGCAGTCTAAAGCACCTGCTTAGGCAGGCTTAAGCAAGCCCAGAGACTGCAGTTCGATCCCTGGCACCACATGCCATGCCAGCCGCACTGCTTGGGGCAGGCTGAGCTGAACACACATACACACACACACACACACACAAAGACTTGGTTATTTAGCACAAGAGGTTATGGAATTTTGGGGTTTTTTTAGAATTTTTTATTTTATTTTTTTCTTGTTTCAGAACCTCTGTTTATTCACTCATTTTTATGGCCAGCTCAGCCTGCCCTGAGGGCAGGGCTGGCACAGCATGTGGTGCCTGGGATCCAACCTCGGTCCCTGAAGCTGCACAAGCTTTCCCAAGCAGGCACTTTAGACCACTGAGCCATCCCGCCAGGCCCCAGAGGTTATGGAATTTTGGAGATGGATATGATCAAATCCAGGGACGGTGGCACATTTGGGAGGCTGAGGCAGAAGGTCTCGAGTTCAAGGCCAGCCTGAGCTACGTGGTGAATCAAGGCTGCAAAAGTGTCACAAGAAAAGATAAAATTTCACTTCATGAAATCTCATTTCTAGAAGCCATGGCGTGCTGTGATGTAACTTTTGAAAACTACTTTTGCATTAACTTGCTGATTAACAGCCCAGGCTCCGGCAGCAGACACACCTGCATTTGGGTCCTGACTCCTGGTGCCAGCTGTGCAGCCTTGGGGAAGTTGCCTGCCCTCTCTGGGAAGTAGGTTCCTCAGTAGGAAACGGTGCTCTGAGAGCTGACTGAGGTGGCCATGGGTTCGGCTGTGCAGTGTCTGCTGCCTGGGGCTCCCAGGGTGTGTGGCCTCCTTGCTGAGCCAGGGAAAGCCCTAGCAGCTGGGGCGAGCAGGCCGTCTGTTCAGGAGCAACGATGCACCAGCTAGGCGGTGTGCTTTGGGGCAGGCTACTTAGCCTCCCTTCACCTGCATTTTCTCATCTGTCCAAAGATGTCCTTGAATGGATTTTTTGGTTAGGTTTTCTGAAGCAGTCTTGCTGGATAGCCCAGGCTGGCCTCAGACTTGCAACACTCATCCTGCCTCAGCCTCCAGAATGTGGGAGTTAGGGGCGCCTCCACCTGACTTCTCTGGATTTGGACAGCTGCAGTGCCAGTGTGGTGCAGACTGCTGCCCTGCCCTGGCCAGCCCTGCACATACACATGTCCTGTGTCCCCCAATGGGTGCTGGCAGGCTGTGAAGTACTGGGGCGTCCAGGTGTAGCTACGCCAGGGAGATCCCGACACCAGCCGTGACTCATCCTGAGGTCCCAGCCCCCAGGGCTCCGGCTCTCTGTGCTCCGAGCTCCCTGCCACCGAGCACAGATGTGGCCGAAAGTGGGAGTGGGGAGTGAGCTCCTATTTGCCCTACAGAGGCCCTGAATTCCATGCCCAGTGCTGCCCAAAAGAAGAAAGTCCACATCACGCTTGCACAGAGCTCTGACTTGCCTTCACTCATCACTTAGGATCAGTTACAGCAGTGGATCCGAGGCAATGTGAGCGCCTGCGCAAGGGCAATCTTCATTTTTGATGAGATGGACAAGATGCACGCCGGCCTCATTGATGCCATCAAACCCTTCCTGGACTACTATGACGTGGTGGATGAGGTCTCCTACCAGAAGGCCATCTTCATCTTCCTCAGGTGAGCAGGCGGGGCTGCTGCGGCACTGCCAGGGCGAGCTCCAGGCGAGCCTCTTCTGCTCTGTCTTGCAGCAATGCGGGGGCCGAGCGCATCACCGACGTGGCGCTCGATTTCTGGCGGAGCGGACGGAGCAGGGAGGACATCCAGCTCAAGGACATGGAGCAGGCCCTGTCCGTGTCGGTCTTCAACAACCGGAACAGTAAGTGGGCCGTGGGCCTGCACCCCAGGCCCCCAATTCTGAGCAGTTTTTTTAGGAATGGCTGTTGGAGGGAAATTGTCCCCAGCTGCAACCCTGAAAGCCAGGCATGGTGGTGCACACCTGTCACCCCTGCGTTCAGAGGCTGAGGCAGGAGGATCACTGTGAGTTCCAGGCCAGCCTGGGCTACATACCAGATGCTATCTCAGAAAAACAAGGAGGGAAGCTTACTTGATGCAGTTTTACAGATGAGGAACCCAAGCTCAGAGAAGTGCAGTGGTCTCCCTGGGCCACACAGCCTCGAGGTGTCAGAGAGCCCAGAAGCTGAGTGTCTCCTGGAGCCTGTGCCTCCCTCAGGGGATGCCACCTCTCCCTGAGTCCTTTGAGGTGGAGCCGGGACGGGGTTGTGGCAGGGCAACCAGGAGGCTGAGTTGTTTTGCTTTTTGAGTGGCATTGGGGACAGAGCCCAGGGCTCGAGGGTCAGTACAGAGCCCCACTGCTGGGCAACAGAGCATGTGTTCAGGTTGTTATCATGGGGAGCCTGGTTCTGGTCCCTGGTGCTCCTGGCAGGGGCAGTGAGCTTCTAGCCACTTCCAGCTGAGCTGTCAGACCTACAGCTAGGGGCCTAGCCTGGACCCAGCCACCTTAGTGCGCTCTACTGCCTGCCTGCGGGTCACTTCCTCCCCTTAGCCTCTCTCCAAGTCCTAACCTGCACAGCCTGGCCTGTGACCCATCCCAGCTTCCTGGCTCAGTCATGTTTGCAGGCCTCCCTGAGGACAAAAAGAAGTATCCCTTTCCACTATTATGGCATCTTGGCCTTGCCACCCAGGCAGTGTCACAGCCTGTCACTATGGGAACGCAGATTCCCTTTAACCACCTGCCTCATCAACCCCATGGAGCATGGCGGGTGGGTGGATGAACAGATACAGTTGGAAGGATGGGCAACTGTTGAGAGGATGGATGGATGGATGGATGAACATGATTGGATGGGTGGACGGATGGATGGGTGGGTGGACATGATTAGATGGATGGATATGATTGGACGGGTGGATGGATGGACAGACGGCCGGACAGCCAGACAGACATGATTGGGTGGATGGATATATGAGTGGAAGGATGAATGGACAGATAGCTAGATGGGTGGCGTCCAGCCAGCATCTCTTGTTTCCCAGGTGGCTTCTGGCACAGCAGCCTCATCGACCGAAACCTCATCGATTATTTTGTCCCCTTCCTCCCCCTGGAATACAAACACCTCAAGATGTGCATTCGCGTGGAGATGGAGTCCCGCGGCTACGAGATCGATGAGGACATCGTAGCCAGGGTGGCAGATGAGATGACGTTTTTCCCCAAGGAGGAAAGAGTGTTCTCTGACAAGGGCTGCAAAACTGTGTTTACCAAGTTGGATTATTACCTGGATGACTGACAGCCAGAGAAGCTCTCCCCTCTGCTCCCCCAGCCCTGGCAGGGCCAGGCTCCAGGTACTGTTCCTGTCAGATGGGACAGACTTCTGGACACTGCCTTCATCTGTGGAGGCTGCAGGCACCTATGCCTTAGGAATCATGAACACCAGTGGAAACTTCCAGAACCTTCCAAGAGGATGTGAACGGCTCCCAGCCCACTCCCTCCAGGGCTCATGAATTTTTAAACAGTACATGTTAAGCTAGGTGTGGTGGCGCACACCTGTCCCATCCCAGCACTTGGGAGGCTGAGGCAGGAGGATCACTGTGAGTTGGAGGCCAGCCCAGGCTACATGGGGAGTTCAAGGCCAGCCTGAACTACATAATAAGACATCAAAAAAAAAAAGAAAATTTTGTTTTAATTTCACGTTTGTTTGAAAGAAGAAAAAGTTTTACTGGAAATGAGATGTCTTTTTTTTTTTGGTGGGACCAGGGTTCAAACTCACGACCTTGCACTTGCCAGGCAGGCACTTGTGCCACGGAGCTATCTCCCCAGCCCCGAAATGTCCTGAGAAACTTTTCAGATTCTAAATTAAGTTTTGTGTTAAATTCGTCTCATTGGGTGTGGTGGTGCACTCCTGTAATCCCAGCAGCTGGGAGGCTGAAGCAGGAAGACTGATGTGAGTTCGAGACCAGCCTGGGTTACAAAAGTGAGCTCAAGCCCAGCCTGAATTACATAGTGAGACCATCTCAAAAAGACAAAAAAAAAAAAAAAAGCCTGTATTTCAGTTGTCAGAAAGCCTGGGCCACCCTCAGCCCAGTGCCTCATCTAGTGACTGTGCCCCACATGGCCTTGTGCCACAGTCTCCAACAGCTGCCGGTTTCTCAGTAGCTTTCATTAGTACAGTAGGGCTTCCCAGACCTGGGACAGCCTAAGTGCCCCTTCTGAGGGGACAGTGAGCAGGGGGTCCCTGGTGTATGGATACAGCGCTAGTCTTTCCTCTGCATGCTGGCCTTAAGATTGAGGCCCATCCTCCTGCCTCAGCTTCCCACAGTACTGGGATTATAGGTGTGTACTACATCTGGGCCTGAGAACGGAGCAAAGAGCCACCATGAGTGGCAAACCCTGTATGCA
The DNA here is from genome assembly GCA_004027025.1 of Myocastor coypus. NCBI lineage: Eukaryota > Metazoa > Chordata > Mammalia > Rodentia > Myocastoridae > Myocastor > Myocastor coypus. Next base: position 5,662 of record PVJA010041689.1, read on the forward strand.
TTGCTATGGAAACCAGGGCCCACATGTGCTAGACAAGGGCTCTGCCACTGACCTGTGTCCCAGCCCTCCATCTTTAGGGGACAGGATCTAAGTTGCTCAGGCTGGCCTCAAAATCATGACCCTCCTTTCCCAGCTTCCTGAGTGCTGAGGTGTTGGGTGGCTGAGTATGTATTTTAAGCACAACACCCTAGCCATAGTGCAAGGAGTGCAGGCTGGCATGAAGGGGGTCCTGGGAGGAAGTGGGTTCTAACAGCCTGGGGCCTTGGGCCAGCCTCTGGCCATCACAGTAGCAGGCTTGTGACAGCACTGTTGGAGTTCAGGACCAGCGAAGCAGACTGGCAGCTGTACAGAGCTAAAGGGAACTAATCTTTGTTACTGGCCCTGGGTTAACTCTTTAGCCCACGCCGGCCTGTAACTCCGAGCAGTCCTCCTGCCTCAGCCTCCAGAGTGCTGGGATTACAGGCTGTGCACAATGCCCAGCTGGTCGGAGCTCAGTTTGTTGCCAAATAAACTGGGGGGACAAGGCAAGTGACACCTCACCATGCAACATTCAGGTTTTATTACTCCCAGGTCACCGCATCAGCCCACACTCCTGGCCATGTCTCACCCAAGGAGAGGTGGGACCAAGGCAGCCCTTGTCCAAAGGTAACCACCACGTGTCCTCTGTTATCTGTTGCATCACCTTGTCACAGTAAACATCCAGCACAACACAGGACACTCCTGAGGTTATAAAAGGTAACTCTGCTCCAATGAGACTAAATCCTAAGATGCTACGCTTGGCAGGGTCTTGCCAGGTAGCTCAGGTGGGCTTTTGAACACATGGTGATCCTGCTGCCTGTGCTATGTGCTAGGGTTATAGGCTACATACAATGCACAGCCAACCAGTTCACCTTGGCTTTTACTTTTGGTATTGGGGATCAAACTCAGGACCTTGTGCTTGCCAGATAGGCGCTTTTGCCACTGAGCTATCTCCCCAGCCCCACTTCACATTTTGAAAGGCTGAGCATGATGTAAAGGTTTTCTATGGAAGAAAGTACCCTCCTGCCATGCTTCACCTGGTACCAATGTGGCATCTCAGTTGTGCTGCCAACGCCGTGCAGGATCCACAGCCTGCAGCAGGGCTATCTGTCCCTGTGGCTGGTACAGGGTGGCCTGGACTTGTCCCAGCATGACACGGTGACCACACATAAGGCCTCCACTAAGCACTGAGCACTGCCCACAGCTATCAACCCAGCACTCAGGCCAAGGCCAACCTAGGCTACACAGTGAGACTTTACTTCAGAAAACCCAAAGTCCCGAGTTCAATTTCTGGTGCCACAAAACAAAACAAACCCAAGGGAAAGATGGAGATCCCAGCAGTGCAATGTCTACCTGGTAAGCAAGAGGCTGTGTTTGATGACCAGTTCTGAAAAACTCCAAACTAAAAGCAATCTCTTCTGAGTAAAAACAGTATAAAAATATAAATAACCCTAACAATTTGAGCATCTTGGGGTGTGCAGAGGCTGGGCTCAAACTTGGCCCTGCCTCAGCTGGCAAGCGCTGGGATGACAGGCATGTGCCACTAGACCAGCGTCACCCCAGGTTCCTAGTGGCTCTGTGGGGCAGAGCCTGCCCAAGTTCTAGTGTAACAGGCCAAGCTGTGGCTGCAGGCACCGGGCTGCTGTGGGCCAGCAGGCTGTGGTGAGGATGCAGCCCAGGATCTAGCTGTTAACTGTGATCAGAGTGGGATGGAGAGGAGCGGACCACACCAGGACTGTCAGCCACAGCCAGAGCGCAGCTCCACCCAAGCTGCGACGTGTCCTGCTCTGCAGGGGCCAGGAGGCCACAGATGCCCCCTGCACCTCACCAGTGCTACTGAATGGCACAAGAAACACTCAACTTCGTGAAGGATCTTCGTGCAAAGCAGCAGCAGGGCGGGAGCATCCCTGGTGGGCATCACAGCGCACTCCATGGGGTGCCAGGGACCCCAAAAGTCCTAGCAGTGATTTCCCAGGCCACACACAATGGCTGCTTTAAGGCACTGGGTAAAAGTTGGCAGTGGAGAACGACGAGTTTTAAGTCCATGCTGGAGTACAGGTGCAGGCTGCCTGCCTCCCACAGCTCAGGCAACAGATTAGGGTCCCAACTTGGGACCCCAAGGTCCCCAAAGTCCCCAGGTGCAAATGCGCAGACCCCAGGGGATCTTCAAAGTGCTTCTTCCAGGCTCAGCTGGCTCAGTAGAAATCCAGCCGGGCCTGCACGGTCTTGCAGCCCTTGTCGGAGTAGATCCTCTCATCTTTGGGAAAGAATGTCATTTCCTGTGCCACCTTGGCGACGACGTCCTCATCCACCGCAGCACCACGGGCCCGCAGCTCTGCACGCACGCACATCTGCACGTGCCTGTACTCCAGGGGCAGGAAGGGGATGAAGTAGTCGATGAGGTTCCTGTCTATCAGGCCACTGTGCCACAGGCCACCTGCCAAATGAGACACAGAGGGTTTTCTGCCTGACCCTGCTCCCCAGCCATGTGCCATCCCCAATCCCCACCCTGGCGAGTGTGCAACAAGAGTGGCAGCTGTCTCTGCTGGACAGCCCAGTAGGCTCAAGGGATACCCAAGACAAGGCCACGCACGCTGGGGACTGGCATGGAGGGCCGAGCTATCAACAAGGTGCTCAGAAGCTGAGGCAGGAGGATCTCTTACACAGCCCAACACTGACTCTTGGCAACCAGGCAGGCGGGCCGCGCCCACAGAAGCTCCGGGACTCACTGTGCCTGAACTCACTGTGCCTGTTATTGAAGACGCCCAAGGACAGTGCGGGCTCCAGGTCCTTCAGCTGGATCTCCTCCCTCATCTTCCCTGCCCGCCAGAAGTCCAGTGCCGTCCTAGTGATGAGGTCCCCCCCGGCGTTGCTGGGTAATGATGGGAGAGGCAAGACCCACGTCACACGGAGACTCCTGTGCTTCACCAGGACGTGCGCCAGGCCCTGCTCTGAGCTTTCACTTTGGCAGACTTGGGACAGAACCCGGGGCCTCTGCTCCAAGCTCCACCCCAGCACTTCGTAGCTTTTGCTCTGTGACTGCTCAGGAGTCTAGTACTAAACTGGTCAGTTGGGTTCAAACTTGCAATCCTTCTGCCTCAGCCTCTTCAAGAGCTGGGATGACAGGTATGCGCCACCACAACCAACATTTTAAAAATGTTTTTGGCCAGGTCATCTCAGCACTCGGGAAGGGGAGGCAGGGGGAGCTCCACAACCTGAGGCCAGCCTGGGATCTGCAGTGAATAAAAGACCAGTAGTCTGACTACATCGTTGTGATTTGCAGTCACTGGGCTCCCTGTCCCAAGCCCCCCACTAACCTGAGGAAGATGAAGATGGCCCTGCGGTAGGACACCCCATCCACCTGCTCATAGTAGTCGAGAAAGGGCTTGATGGCGTCGATGATCCCAGGGTGCAGCTTGTCCATCTCGTCGAAGATGAACACCGAGCTGGGGCACGCGCTCACGTTCCCACGGATCCACTTCTGCAGCTGGACCTGGAGCCAGCAAGAGAGAGAGGGGGCCGCTCAGAGCACATGGCGCCAGGAGAGCTGGGGCCTGGCTACAGGAGCTCTCAGACCGCATCTTCACCTCTGCCTCTGCTCGCTGGCTAACAGCTTTTACCGAAGGTGGAAACTGGCCAGGTGTGGTGGGGCATGCCTGCCATCCCAGCACTGGGGAAGCTGAGGCAGGAGAATCACCAGAAGTTCAAGGCTAGCTTAGACTACACAGTAAATCCAAGGCCAACCTGAACTTCACAGTGAGACTCTCTCTCAAACACAAAACAAGGGACCAGAGTTAGCTCAGCAGCTTAAGTGCCTGCCTGGCAAGCACAAAGTCCCAAGTTTGATCACTGGTAACAAAACAACTCTCAACACTGGCTGAAAAACAAAACAAAGGTGGAGGCACATGACTGGCATCTCCAGCTACAGCTGCCATGTGCCCTGAAGAATGAGGAAATGAAGCTCCTGGACTCTGCACGAAGCAGCTGACCTAAGCGACTCTTCCAGGACAGCACAGAGCCGGACCCCAGGGCCTCACACATGCCAGAGAAGCCTCACCACTAAGCAGCACCCGCAGCTGCAGTGTTAGCGTCCCCAGGCAACAAGCTCTCAACTCCACAGCACTACAGCCAAGACCGCAGGGCCCCCTGCACCTTCGTCCATCTTACAGAGCTTCCAAAGCTGTACTCTCTTCTCCATGCAGTCTCGCTCTGCAGGCCTGACTGGGTTCAACCTCCGGATCCTCGGGCCTCAGCCTCCCAAGGGCTAGGGTGACTGATTTGCACCACCTCGCCGGGTTCCATGAGAAGGAAACTTTCTGCCTTTTGCCTTTCTTCCCTGTCTTAGCAGCTTGGATGGCAAATGCTTTCACTTCTGTGTAGTCAGGTTTCTGGTTCTCATTTCCTCCTGCCTCAGTACAGGAACATTAACTTTTTTTTTCTCCGCACCAGGAATGAAACTCAGGACCTTGCGCGTGCCAGGCAGGCACCATATGGCTGGCCTACATCCCCAGCCCTGGAACTTTAACCTTGACAAGGGCCACAGCCAGGTCTGAGATTCAGCTTGTGCTCTACCAGTGGGCACAAAGATTCTAAGGTGCAATGTGAGCTAGCTTTTTTTTTTTTTGCCTTTTTGAGCCAGGGTCTCACTATGCAGTTCAGGCTGGCCTTGCACCGATCCTCCTGCCTCAGCCTCCCAAGTGCTGGGATTACAGGGGTGCACCACCACACCCAGCTTTGGGTTTTTTTTTTTTTTTTTCTTTCTTTCTTTTCTTTTTAGTAAGGGGCTACAGGGTTTCACTACACAGATTGGACTCAGTGATTCTCCTGCTTTCAGCCTCTCAAGTGCCAGGAATACTGGTGCCACGCCAACACACCCAGTCTCAATGGCAGTCTCAGGGCATTCCCAGGGAGCAGGGCCAGCACGGCACACCAGGAATCAAACTCCAGTCCCTTTTTATTTTGGTCTTTTTGAGACAGGGTCTCACTGAGCAGTTCAGACTGGCCTTGAGCTCACTTTTATAGCCCAGGCTGGTCTCATTTCACACTGATCCTCCTGCCTCAGCCTCCCAACTGCTGGGATTATAGGTGTATGCCACCACACCCAGCTTGGGTTCTCTTTTTAAATGAAAATATCATCCACTACCCTCTGGGTTATTTTGCAATTATAAGGAGAAATACTGTAGAACAGCTCTTTAACCATCGATGCCAGCGCACCTTTTTGAAACAGCAACAAGCTAACCACCCCAAAATGGGAAAGACCAGTACCACGAAGCCCCTGTCCCCGGAAGCACCTTCATCTGTCCATCTTCCAAGCCATTTCAGACAGAGTTGGAAAGCAGGCCGGGCAGAGGGGCTGCAGCAATGCAAACGAGAGAAGCAGAGGCCAGAGCTAGCGAGCGTCCTGCGACAGGGGACAATGGGGTCTCTTGCCTGGTACAGTTTGATCTCCTGCTCGTGGGGGAAGTGCAGGGTCGACACGTACAGGTGCACGAAGTTACTCTTCAGGCCTTGAGGGTGCAGATTCTCGGCCACGATCTGACTGACATAGTTTTTGCCTGTGCCGGCCCAGCCGTGCAACGACAGGGTGAGCGGTTTTTTTGGGGTTTTGTTGCTCTTAAAGCCGATCAGCGCCTTGAGAATCACTTCCGTGGCCAGATGCTGTCCAAACAGTTTCTCCTCCAAATCCAACTTGAGGGCTGCGGGGCACCAGCCCGGGGCGGGGAGAGAGACACCTTAGTGAGGCGCCGAGAACCACCCCTAAGGCCAGGAATGCGCTGCCCAGGGATGCGGCCTCCGAGCTGCAGGCATTTCCTTCCACCCCAGGGGAAACCAGGGACCAAGCGTGCGCGTGCCGAACGCACCCTGCATCTCTGGAAACCGCCGCGGAGGGCGGCTCCGCAGGGGAGCGCGGGAGGTCGGCCACGCCGCTTTCGGTTTCGTTTCTGTTTTCCGAGCCAGCGTATGTATCACTTTGGAGCAGAGGCTGGCCCCGGGAGCGCTGGGATTACGGGTGTGCGCCACCCTGCCCAGCACTTGCAGCTCTTCGGGCGAGACCCGGGCTGTGGCCGAGCGGACCCCCTGGGGACTACCCCTCTTTCCCCGCTTAGCCCCTAACCCGCCGCACGCACCTGTGGCGTTCAGCGGCCGCTCCACGACGCAGCACTCGGCGAAGCGGCAGTACAAGTCCTCGTAAGTCAGATACCCGGTGAACAGCGACACCACCCCGATGGCGAGGCTCACGCTCACGGGCTCCACAGCTGCCACCTCGGCCGCCGCTAGCAGCAAAAGACACAGCGCCAAAGGTCCCAACGCCCCTGACATCGCGAGTCCGTCCACAGCGCACAAGAACCCGCTCTGCCTGTGCCGGCACGCGCGCCAGATGGACTTCCGGTCTTGCGCGTCATTTCCGCCTGCCAGCCCGCCCACCCCAGGTGATGAGCAGCGAGGCTCGAGCCGCCATCTTTGTGAGGGGCACTGTTATAGGCCCCTAAATTTGAGGCTGGCCTTGAGCTCACTTTTGTAGCCCAGGCTGGTCTCGAACTCTCACCAGTCCTCCTGCCTCAGCCTCCCGAGTGCTGGGATTACAGGCGTGAGCCACCACACCCGACCCCTAAATTTTTTTTTTCTTTTTCTTTTTTTTTTTTTGCGGGACTGGGGTTCAAACTCACGACCTTGCCACTGAGCTATCTCCCCAGCCCCTAGAATTTTTTTTTTTTTTTTAACAGGGTCTCGCTGTGCAGTTCGAACTGTCCTTGTGTTCACTTTTGTAGCCCCCAGGCTGGTCTCACACTCACAACGATCCTCCTGTCACAACCTCCCGAGTGCTGGGCTTACAGGTGTGTGCCACCACACCAGGTTAGAGAAATGTTGTAGGCAGTCAGACAGGGCTAGGCCCTCTGCGGACCCAATATGGAAGACAAAATGCAGCCATGTAACTCCCTAGGGATAGATATTAGGGATTGATTTTCTAATAGGTATCAATCACCTTGAAAAAAACAGGAAGTGCCACGTGTAGTGGCACAGGCCTGTAATCCCAGCACTTGGGAGGCTGAGGCACGGATCAATGTGAGTTCAAGATCAGCCTGGGCTACAAAAGTGAGCTCAAGGCCAGCCAGGACTGCATAGTGAGACCCTGTCTCAAAACGACAAAAACAAAAACAAACAAACAAAAAAAACAGGAAGAGTCACTAACCCAAGGCTCTACAGCAAGAACCTCTGTTCTGTGTTGATATCTGCATGCTCTGTGACTCGCTCTCCTCATCTGATCCCGATTCAGTCCATTTTAGTCCTGCTGATACAGGAAGAAAAAACTGATCTGGGGTAGATGACCTTCAATAGGGAACCTCCAAATGATACAGGGAAAACTGATCTCCCAACCCGAAAAATACCTGGGATGAGTTTGCATTCTCTAAAACTGAAGAAGGAATTTTAGGAACAAATACAGGTAATGAGCAGAACATATTTATTGAAAGAAAGCTCCTGTCTGAGAGAGGGACAGGAGAGGGGTCCCTAGTGGGTGTCCCCCAGGAAGCTGTTTCTTCCAGGGACTTTTATAGAGGAAAACCACGTGGTGAGGTGGGTCTAAGGTTGTGGAGAAGACATGGGAACTCACTTAGGTGGGTAGGAGGTGGGACAAAACTGTGGTCAACCAATGAGATTACAAGCACCGTTGCTCAGGTAAAATTGATTAAAATTGGGATCCAATGGGAAAACAAATCATATAGCAAGGGGGCAAAAAGACAGAGCAAGCTCCCTCCCTGTCGGGCTTGGGCTGGTGGCTCTTTCCAGGCTCTTTCAAGGTGACTGACAGTTAGCATATCAATCACTGATGCCCACCCTTAAGGGAAGCATGTAGTTGCTTTCTTTTTTAAAGAATTTTTTTATTTTATTTTTTTCTTGTTTCAGAACTTTTATTTATTTTTATGGCCGGCTCAGCCTGCCCTGAGGGCAGGGCTGGTGCAGCATGTGGTGCCAGGGATTGAACCGCGGTCCCTGGAGCCAACTGCAGGTGCTTTAGACCACTGAGCCATCCTGCCGGGCCCCATGTAGTTGCTTTTTAAAAAGAAATTTATTTTTTTAAAAAAAGAAAGAAATTTATTTTATGTATTTATTATTTCTTTTTGTATTATGGCCGGTTCAGCCTGCCCTGGGGGTGGGGCTGGCACAGCATGTGGTGCTGGGCATTGAACCACGGTGCTTGTGATTGCCTAAGCTTGCCTAAGCAAGTACTTTAGACCACTGAACCATCTTGCCGGCCACATAGTTGCTTTTGTCTTGAGATCTGGCCCACAGTGGAGGAGCGTCTGTCTCTAGTTGTGAAGTCATCTTATCTTCCATGTGGTGCTTAAGGGCCTGGCCCTATCTAACTGCCTATAATATTTTTATCTAATTCAGCTGCCTATAACACTACCTCATGCCTATCTAGTGAGTTCCCATGTTTCCCACCTTAAACTTAACCTCACCTAGTGGTTTTGCTCTAAAAAAAAAAACAAAAAACAAAAACAAAAACCTAGAAGCTGGGCATGGTAGTACACACCTGTAATCCCAGCACTTGGGAGGCTGAGGCAGGAGGATCAGTGTGACTTCTAGACCAGCCTGGGCTACAAAAGTGAGTTCAAGTTCAGTCTGAACTGCATAGCGAGACCCTGTCTCAAAAAGACAAGGAAAAAAAATCCCTAGAAAAGACAAGTTCCTTGACAAATCCTTTAAGTCCCCCTTTGTCCCTCTCTCGAATGGACAGAAGCTTTCTCTTCCCCCAATAAATATATTCTGTCTTAACTTCTGTTGTTCCAAAAATTCATCCTTGGGTTTCAAGGAACACGAACTCACAAACTTGTCCCAGGTGTTTTTTCTGGTTGCGAGCTCCATTCCCCTCCATTGCTCTCGCCCCCAGCACTGCTCCCGTGTTCTCATGGATGTCTGCAGCAGCTCTGGGGTCCTCTTTCCTGTGGGTCTTTGTGACGTGTGATCAAAAGCAGAGTGAATGCTGCAGCCCAGCACCAGCTCAGGAAGATGCAGGTTCTCCAAGACTCCACATTGTATCCTCACCGCCTAACCACTGGGCCGGGAGCCCTGCACTTGCTATAAAGTAAGTCAAAGGGACCAGGAAAGGCAGGTATGGCAGACCTTGGTATCAGGGACCTGGCCCAAACACCCAACTTCCTACATGAGGAATATGGTGAAAATGTGACGTAAGAAACAGGGACAGAGCCAGGCGTGGTTGCTCACGCCTGTAATCCCAACACTCAGGAGGCTGAGGCAGGAGGATCGGTGCGAGTTCAAGACCAACCTGGGCTACAAAAGTGAGCTCAAGGCCAGCCTGAACTGCATAGTGAGACCCTGTCTCAAAAAGACAAAAAAAAAAAAAAAAAGGAAAAAAGAAAGAAACAGGGACAGGGTCCACAAGATAGCTCAGCAGAGTAAACGCCTGCATAGGCAAACACAGGGACAGGAGTTCGATCCCAGCACCCCAGCTGCACTGGCCCTGCCCCAAGGCATGCTGAGCCAGCCACCGACACCAGGCATGATGGAGCATGCCTGTGATCACAGTGCTGGGGAGGCTGAAAACAGTAGGATCATTATGAGTCCAAGCTGCTTTAGTGAGGTCTTGTACCAACTACATAAAAAAAGAAAAGAAACAGAGACAGGGACCAGCAAGATAGCTCAGCAGTCTAAAGTGCCTGCTTAGACAAGCTTAGGCAACCACAGGGACCTCGGTTCAATCCCCAGCACCACATGCTGCGTCAGCTCCACTCCCAGGGCAGGCTGAGCTGGCCATAACATAAATAAAGTTAAGAAATATATCTTCATGTTAAAAGAAAAGAAACAGAGACAAATTTAGTAATTCACCCCCAAGGGGCAGTGGGGATCAGAACCTGAGGACAGGAGGGACAGTGATGCCTCAAGCAGCCACTTTACTGGGGGTCTCAATAATGCGGGGGTCTCAGCAGCTCAGAGGACGGTGCTGACCACACCCTGGTGAGGACCGTTATGTTGATGAAGATGGCGGGAGAGATGGCCGCTAGGTTTTGTCCTTTCCCACGGGTGGAGCCCCTACTCTCATGGCTTCTGGGTCCTCAAGGAGCCAGGAAGCTCCAGTGGCTGCGGCTTCCCTGGCATCCCAGCATCTGGGGCCCTCAAGCCCCTGTTAAGGCCCCTGGCCCTGGGCTTGATTTACGACTTGTGCTCCCCACAGTTTGGGAGTAATTCAGGACAGAGAGGCAGCCAGGGCAGCACAGCTAAAGTCACTGGGCGGGGGGAAGAGCTCCAGAGCGGCTCCAGAAGGCAGCCGGGATACACAGGAAGATGGGGTCGTTTGGTTTTGCTGTTCTTGTCTTTCAGAGACAGGGTCATACTGTGCAGTTCAGGCTGGCCTTGAGCTCACTCCATAGCCCAGGTTGGTCTCAGACTCTCAACAATCCTCCTGCCTCAGCCTCTTGAGTGCTGCGATTACAGGTGTGCACCACCACGTCTGGCCTCATTATTCTCAAGGTTCATTTATGTGGGGGTTTAAAATATATATTGGAGTACTACTCTGCTATAAAGGATAAATAAGGCATTGACAGCTAACTGGATGCACCTTGAGACCACACTTGAAGTGAAATAAATCAGACACACATTCAAATGCATGTTGCTTCTCGGGTGTGAGAAACAAGAAGTGCAAATAAGGACCAAGACGTATAACAGCTGCCGGGAAGCAGGCAGAAAACGTTCCGGTGGGAAGGGGCAGGACAGGAGCAAGAGAACGGAGGAAACAAGAGAAATAAAGCTTTTGTAAATAAGGAGGGGAAGAACAGTTGAAGAGAGGGGAGGAAATGGGGAGAAAAGGAGGAGGGGAAGCGCCATGTACATGCACAAGTTCCCTATGATGCATGCGACCAAGATGTGTATTACTTGGGTGGGGAGATAGCTCAATGGTCTAAGTGCCTTCCTGGCAAGCTGAAGGACCTGGGTTCAATTCCTGATGCCAAATGCTGTGCTTGTACTGTTTCACGTCTGTATACAGTTGTATGATAATATAATATGGGCAGATTCAGTACCAGTTCTTAAGGATTAACCTATGTCAATGTTGAAGGTGTGAGTGCATTTCTGTTTATATGTAGGATAGTATAGTTATAACAATGTTGGGTGCCATTATATGCATATCTCTGTATCTGGAGGCTTATTTATTTATTTAATATTATGGTCAGCTCAGCCTGCCCTGGGGGTGGGGGCTGGTCCCTGTGGTTGCCTAAGCTTACCTTAGCAAGCGCTTTAGACCACTGAGCCATCTCATCTGACTCTGGGACTGGCACATCTTGTGTTATATCTGTTCCTTGTATTATATCTGTTCCTCCAGTAAAACCCTGCCTAGAATAAGGACCATGGGATAAGTTCGTTTGGAACCAGCGGTTTACTTTTTAGGAGGAGTTGGGGAAGGCACCAGCAGAGACCCCCCAGGCTTGCGTGAGGCTGGAGGCCAGCCTGGGCCAAAGTCTTTCCTTTTTTCTTTTCCATAGTAGGCACAGAACCCATGGCCTCTCACAGGCAGGCAAGAGCCCCACCACTGGGCTACCCCGCCAGCGCCTTTCGTTTTATTTTGAGACAGGCTCCCGCTCAGCTGCCCAGGCCGGTCCCAAATTTGGGGCCCTCCTTCCTCCCCACAAGGGGCTGAGGTTACAGGCATGCGCTACCCGCCTGACGGACACAAATACTGAGCTTTGCACTTGGCTTTTATAAACTGCGGGACCTCGCGGTGGCGTCCACAGGAATCCTTGTACATTTCGCTGCTGCCCAGGGCCTGGACGCCATTCATTCCGAATTCCCCAGGGCCGCAGTACGCCGAGGAGAAGCTGGGAAAGGCTTGGAAGGGGGACGGCCCGGCGCTCGGCGGCCAGCGGGCATTTTCAGGACCAGAGACAGCGCCCCCTGGGCCTCCTGACTTCTCAAAGATCGCGCTTGGACTGGAGGCTGGGAAGGCTCTGCCCTGGGCGTGGTGCGGACCAGCGTGGGGAGACAGCGGAGGCCCCCGCCACCTTGGTCGGTCCCTCACTGTCTATCACCT
>PVJA010041690.1:0-17730 GCA_004027025.1 Myocastor coypus
TCTGCCTAAGCAGAAGCTTTAATCCGCTGAGCTATCTGGCTGGCCCTCGAAACTCTATACATGAATACAAGGGAGTATAAAGGCATAGATGGTCTCTGCTCACAACGGCAGTCACCAAGTTAATAAAAAATTCAAAATGTAATATCTCCTAATGTTAAGAGCTACAGAAGAAATTGCACAGTTTCATGGGATTTAAAAGTGAAGATAGTTCACCAGAAACTTACTTTTGTTTGTTTGTTTGTTTGTTTGAATTCCATGCTTGACAAAACTTACATTTATAATGGGAACCAAAATTTTATTTTTTCTTTTTTAAATTTTTTATTACTTTTAATAAGAAATAACAATGTGACAGTTTCAAAACTCATTAGTAGTACATTCCCAATAATTCGCACAATGCATATTGTTGTCCTCTTAGTACTTATACAGAGCAGAGGGTGTAGACATGATAATTTTTCTAATCATTATTGGTACAAAAACTCTGTTCTTATTATACTAAGAGAAAGTAGTTATATAAATAGTCCAATGTACCATAATCACAGTGGGTTACTGGCAGAACTGGCAACGTTGGAAACTGTTGATTTAAGCTTTTTACAGCTCAGCATACTAATCCAGCTTTACATTTTAGGCCTCATGGTTAAACTTTTCTGCTGGGTGGCTAAAGGCAAGTTAATACAAGACCTGTATAACAAAACATGTATTTTTTGTATTTCCCAAGGTCAGCCAGATTCCCTCAGGATTTACTTTGGGGCTATGTACAATGTTTTGTAGAACTGTTGTTAGTGTCAGCCGTCTGGATGAGTCACAGCCATTGCTTGACCTGTTTGCTCTCTGTGAAAGCCTGAGAGAGTGTTTTCTCTCTAGGTGACTCTCCTTAGGCACACTATGCATTGTCAATCCCTTCCTCTGTGGTTCCATAATTTCCCTGAACAGAAAATTTGGGAAACCTGTGGGTTATAGGATGTGACAACACAGGTTCTGTTATGTCCTCGGTCCTCACTGAGGGAACCATAAGTTTAGATCATACTGTCCCCATGGCAAAATGAGAACAAGGGCCCATTATAGGTCAAGTAGAATGGGTTTAAAGAAAACTTATTAAGACTATTTTCAGGATGACCTTAGTACAATAAATGTAACATAGTTCCATAGTCTTCATGTACCATTTACGTATGCATGCATGTGTAAATATACTTCCGTGTCTTAGGCCACTTCACGTTCCTATACAAACATCCCTCAGCCTGGGTAGTTTATAATAAACAGAAATCTATTTCTCCAGGTCTTAGCAGCTGGAAAATACAAAATTCCTGATGGACATCTATCAAGGCTTTTGCTATAGCCTTCTGCAGAACAAGATAAGAGACAAAGGGAGCCAAACAGCCTTTTACAAGGAGCTCATTCTTAAATAACAAACCTAGCACCACGAAAATGGTGCTCTATTCTTTCATCCGAGCACAACTTCAAGGCCCAATGGCCTCCTAAGGATGCTCTCTTATTAGTGCTACAGTGTGAATTTCAACCTGAGTCTATAAAAGACACTCTCCCCATAGGGATATGAACGCACCCATGTAATAGGATCTTGCTCATGCCAGGATTTCTCACCTCACCTTCCCTGACCCACCCTTTATGATAAGACTATTCTGCAATTCCTCATCCTTAGAAAACACTGGTATTCCTTTCTCTCTGTCACTGGTCTTTTTGAGAGACTGTCCATACTTTGATGGCTTTTCTCACCAAATTTCATCAAACGTCTCTTCTACTTCTAAGATAATCACCCAATGGATGAATTTGTACCCTGCGAGAATCTCTCTCCTCATTGTAGTCCTACACTATCCCGCAAGTATTGCCCCTCATAAATCCCAAATGTGGAACTATTGTGTTCCCTCCGTTTCACTCTTCGATGTGATTCCGTTCTTGGAGGAAATTGTTACCCTTCATTTCGGCAGCTGTACGTGCGCCCTGGGGCTGTGGTATGGCTTGTGCCTGGCTGTCGCTTCAGTGTTTCATGCAGTCGTAGGGTGGCTTCTGGTGTTTGCGATTGGTTACCGCAGGTGTGGGTGCTTCACCCCCACCCATGTAGGTAATCTGCATTACAGTGTCAGGAGAGGAGAGACCCTCGCTAGCTGCCTGAGCTGTGCCCCCTCCTCCCCTCTGCCATGAACTGCTGCTCTCTGCCTTGGAGCCAGCTGAGTATGGACTGAAGCCTGCACTAACCGTGAGTGAAATGACCTTTCCATCTTTAATTCTCAGGGTCTGGCTCTTGTCCCAGCAAGGACGGTGGAGTAACTGAGACAGGCTGTCATAAAGTGCCTCACAGTGGCGTCTCAGATCACAGGCATTTCAAGTTCAAAGTTCTATGAAGGGGAAGTGTGAGGCCCTGTGGAGCGGGGTTTAGCTGCTCCCTCGCCTCTCGCTTGGCCCTGTGGGCAGTGCGGCCTTCTCACCGTGCTCTACGCACCGTCCTTGCTCAGCGCAATGTGTCCTGAACTCGCTTTGCACCTGATGCCCTCTTTTTATGAAGTCACCAGTCAAACTTCATTAGGGTTCATCTTAGCAGTTTCGCTTCACCTTGTAATGACATCCGGGGCCTCAGATGTCACCTCACTGCGGCCTTCGATCAGTGCCTTCTCCTCTCTGGCCTCGGCCGATGCGGTACTCTTTCTCCTTCCCTACTCTCTTTCTTGAAGCTGTCCTGTACCTTATACCTGGAGGTGATTCTTCGTTTCCAGCAGGGCTTCCCTTTAATACCCTGCGCTGGTGGACTATGCGAGGGCTACCACCAACCGCTCCCTCTGGAGCTGCTTGGGGTCCGGGGCACTGGCTTCTCAGGAACACACAGCCTACTCCTCGAGCCAAAACCCAGGCGCGTGCTTCCTCACCTTTGTTGTTGGGTTTTTCTGCCACATAAACCCTACACAACCCAGCATCCTGACATGGAACCTGTCCCTCTCTTGTCAGTGAGACCACGGCCTTTGGCAGCTCCTGCCCCGCGCTGTGACTTGGAAGCCTTCTGAGCCCCGAGCCCGGTCGACCTCCATCCCCCCGTCGGTGGTGCCTGCTCACCCTCAGGGCTACCAGCCCCATGCTTCCTGTGTGCAGTGTCGACACCCTTGTTTCTATACTCTGGTTGTTAGTTGTTTGCAAGGCAGGGGCATGCGCGAAGTTCTGGTCAGAAATGGAAATTCAGCAGATATGCACGGTTGAAGACTTAGCGTGATCATGGTTCTAAAGCAGCGATTCTCACCCTGTGGGTCGTGACCCCAGCGGGGGTCGAGGGACCAAAACACAGGGGTCGCCTAAAGCCATCGGAAAAGACATATTTCAATCCATACCCATGCTATGCCATGGTAAAATTGGAATTAGTAATAAATATTTCTCATCATATAATTAAGTATTGTTTTTGTCATTAATCACTATATTTAAATTATGTTTGATCTGTAGCCATGAGAATACATAATGCATATCAGGTATTTACATTTGGAATCGTAACTGTAGGAAAATTACAGTTTTGAAGTAGCCACGAAAATTATTGTTTGGTTTGGGTTCACCTCAACATGAGGGACCGTATTACGGGGTCACAGCATTAGAAAGATTGAGAACCACTGTACTAAAGCGATGTTTCTCATTCACATTTAACAGTATATATGGCCTTAACTTCGATTTTTTAGCTTTTCTTCAGCACATTGTTTTATTTGTCACAAAATCAGGGAAATAGATTGATCTATTTATTTACTGACTTACTTACTTACTTATTACAGCTATGCAGCTGCGTGTGGCACTGGGATGATTCCAGGTCCTTGCACTTGCCAGGCAGGTGTTTAGACTGCGGAGCTTTCCCCCGCCCGCTTGTTTCTGTTTTCCAAAAGATGGGGAGATGGGGTGTGACAGAAGAGTGGAGAGGAAACGTGGGCACAGGGAATGCAGGTGGGTGTGCACACGTGCCGGTGCACACCCAAAGTGCAGCTCGTGGGCATGCACGGACCACAAGGCATGCATGGTGCTGTGGGGAGTCCCAGTGTCGTTCTTCTACAGACGACAAAACACTTCAACATGAGAGGCACCTGGAGTGCTCCTTGCTCTTCGCCTGTAGCTCACTGAGGGCCTTCTGAGGAAGCCACACAGACTTAGCGTTTCCTTCTCAGACAGACATCCCAACAGAGGGACATTGTGCAGTATACTTGAGCAGTATTTATTAAAACTCTCAAGGTCATGGAAAACAAGGAAGGCAGTTACAGTGGCACAGGCCTATAATCTCAGCACTTGGGAGGCTGAGGCAGGAAGATCACTGTGAGTCCCAGGCCAGCATGGGTTACACAGTGAGTTACAGACCTGCCTGAACTGCGTAGTGAAACCCTGCCTCAAAAAGACAAAATGAAACAAAACAAAGCTAAAAGCAAGGAGAATCTTAGCGCACGGCCAAAAATGAACCACTAGCAACTAAGCAAAACAGGAAAATTTCCTGTGTGCAGCTAGATGGTGGGTAGCACCTAAGCAATCTGAATACACTGTGGATGGTTGAGGAGAGCGTCGGGGTTGGCTATTCGGTAGGGGCAATGCGTTATCATAGCGTAATAGCAGCTTGGAGAGCAGCACGGACCGATGCAGAAGCTCCTACATAGATATCCGATTAATACACAACTCTGCAAAAGTTCCAATGCCTGTTCTATTTTGAAGAAGTTGTATTAAGCTTGGTAGCTGTTAGCTGTGGTGAATCTGTTTCTCTTTTCAGTGTTTCAAGTTGTTTCTTGGTTAACTGAAAATTATTTTAAGTAGCTTTTTCATTCCTTTATTCATTTGAGATAAAGAGCTCTCTAATTCACAGTAGCCGTCCTTGGCACCAGGGCAGACTGTCTTCCTGCAATCTGAACGTACTACAGTCATTGTTTATGTAGCTGAGGATCATTGTATTTCTATGCATTGCAGTATTCTGCGGTTCAGGAGGACACACTCTTGGTTGGCAGGCTACAAAGAGGACGCCAACGTCATGGAGATAACGCTTCTTCCTAGAAGTACGTGACACTTGCATTTGCATAACTCACCTACTGCTAAAGCATTCGCCGCATGAGATGCATTTCTATATTTAATCTTCTTGAAAATGAAGATTAATTTTTTCATGAGTTTGTATATTTAACTGTTTAAAAATCTTGATGTCCAGTCTTAAGTACATGTATGGAAAATTAAAAGTTGCTTTACAAAAGTTGTCTAACTGTATGAATACCACCAAATAAAGCATTTCATGCTGTTCGAGTTTTTTCTCACCCTCCAGACTGAATGACTCAGCTATTTTTATTATTAACTTAGTTCCTTGTGAGCTAAGTTGCCCTGCCTGACTCCTGTCTCAACACCGTGTGCAAAGTGCGGATGCAGAAGCTGAACTAGAGCCTGGTTTCTTATACATGAAAAATTTATGTGCATATTACAATACAAAAACAGATAACAAGGAGAGGGAGGGAGGAAGGGAGAGAGAGAAAGAGGAGAGGAGAGGAGAGGAGAGGAGGGGAAGGTAGGGGAAGGAGAGGAGAGGAAGAGAGGGGAGGGGAAGACAAGGGAGGGGAGGGGAGGGGAGGGGGGGAGGGGAGGCAGAAAGGAGTGCATGGGAATAGTAATCTAGCCTGGACAGTGTATCTAGCTGGGCACCTTGATTTAGTACACTTCTCACATTTTATATGCTCTGTAGCCGACTAGACTTTTAAAAATCTGTATTGATGATAATTTATAAGATCTAATAAGATAAATAAGTGACTCTGATGCTGGAAGCAGAAAAGAGGGCGGGGGAGGGAAGCCACAGTTTAATGTGCTCCGTGCGTTCAGTTCCCTCCAGTGGGCGCACTGGCTGCACGCTACAGACGCGTGCTCCTAGGAATAAAGAGGAAAGACGGACAGAAGGACTGCCTTCTAGAAAATGCTGTGCCTCCGAAATAGAAGGTTGAACAGCCAGTTTTCTAACTTGTGGATAAAAGAATCTGTGGCAGCTGTTGGTAGTTATTCAAATTTTAGCAGTGTTTTTGGAAGCTTAAACAGCAATTTCACAGTCACTGTACAAAGTTTCGGAGGAAATTAAAGGCGCAAAGGCCTGCAGCGATTACAGCTGGGAGCGCGTCACCGGTCTGAGCATCTTCGTGCCATGTGCTTCACAGCAAGTTTTCCACTTTGGCGTGGAGGTAATTCACATATATAATCTTATCTGAGGCAGGCACAGTGCAATCTTAGGACGGTTTCCTTCTGGCTCTGCCGTAACATTCCCCAGTACCAGTTGGAATGCCGCTTTGCAAAGCTTATGCTACTGAGTGTCAGAAGTCTTCAGTCGTGCCAAGTTCTCTCCGGAATTTAGTTCATGCAGACTGGCCCTTTGCTGCTCCTCTAATGAGAACGAGTGCAGGCTGGAGCGTGGCGCTTCTGCACCCACGCGCGTGGGCAGGGGTGTCCAGAGGAAGGCACTGCGTTCTCCTCCAGCTACTGGGGCTCACTGTTGGCCTGACATGACAGGTCACAGGCAGAGTAGAGGACCAAGGACCGAGGCACGGAGAGGGCGACAGAAAGGCTCCGGGTGACATCCATCATTTGCCCCCGCCCTTAGTTCCCCTCTTATCTCTGTCCGTGTCCCTGCACACCCCGTGCTCCAGCGCCAGGCACGGAGGTTCTAGGCCGGGAGGCTGCGTGACCTCAAAGCTGGGGACCTACATGAAGATGTCGGCTCTGTGAGGCATGGGGCTTCCTTCTGGGACCCAGATGTGAAAGTATTTTGCAGGAATTTTTGGTGAGTGGGGCGAATGCAGAGAACAGAGAGCTGTCTCCCATTGCATTGGACTGTCTGGCCTCCTCAGCGTCACTCCTGCCCTGGGCTGGCTGTCTCTGTCTGCCCCTGGCCCGGATCCCAGCGGGCAGCCAGGACCAGGACTGGCACCGATTCCCCTGGCTGTATTGTCAGCGTTTGCCACCTTTTATTTTTAATTTCTAAAACTAAACTCACAGCGGATGTTAGGATTATTCTTTATATAATAAAGTTATATTTGCATAAATCATGAAGCATATATTTTGTGCAAATGCTTACCTATTTGAATATTTCGCTAAATATCTATCTCAATGAGTCGAGCAGCATTGAATTGTCTATCCAAGATAGTCATGCTGGTGATATTTGCTTGGGGGAGTGAGGTAGGCGTGTGTGAGCAATAACAGGAGCAAATGTCATTCGCCACTAAAGAAACTGTGGCCGATAGTGCATGGAAAATTATATGCATTTTCACCAGCAACAGATTTTGAAATATATGATTACAAGCAACAAGAGCCCCCAAAGCACTGGGTTTTCTTATATTCATTGTACATTTTATTTTATCTATTTATTTATTCTCATTAAACTGTTTTAATAGATTTCAAAATTCTGTGATAGACTTTTGAACAAGACATTTCCATTAAAAGGTATTGATTTTCAAAACTAGTAACAAAAACTGCCACACACACACACACACACACACACACACACACAGGTCCACAATACATTCTTCCTTCCTTCTGAAGGTTTTACAATGAACTGTTATCATTAACCAGTCTTTCACTATTAAACTTAAATGGCCAATTGGGAGAAACAGTTCTGTGACCGGTCTTCTGCCACTGATTAAGACTGGGCTGGCAGGTGTTAGGGGTAATATTCATTTATCCTTCTGAGCTTTCTGAGCAGACTTGGTGACCTTGCCAGCTCCGGCAGCCTTCTTGTCCACAGCTTTGATGACGCCCACAGCAACTGTCTGTCTCATATCGCAAATAGTGAAATGACCCAGAGGTGGGTAGTCAGAGAAGCTCTCGACACACATGGGCTTGCCTGGAACCATGTCAATGATGGCAGCATCACCAGATTTCAAAAACGTGGGCCCAGCTTCCAGCTTTTCACCAGATCGGTGATCAGTCTTTTGTTTCAGCTCAGCAAACTTGAAAGCAGTGTGGACTGTGTGACAATCCAGGACAGGGGAACAGCCAGCACTGAATTGGCCAGGACAGCTCAGGATTATCACCTGAGCGGTGAGCCAGCTGCTTCCATTGGTGGATCGTTTCTGCTGTCACCAGCAACATTGCCACGGCAGATATTTTTGACATGCACATTCTTGACGTTGAAGCCCACACTCCCCAGGAAGAGCTCTGCTTGAAGCATCATGCTGCATTTCAACAGACTTGACTTCAGTCATGACGTTGACTGGAGCAAAGGTGACCGCCATGCCGGGTTTGAGAACGCCAGTCTCCACTCGGCCCACAGGGACAGTGCCAATACCACCCATTTTGTAGACATCCTGTAGCGGCAGCCTCAAAGGCCTGTCACTTGGGCGAGTGGGTGGAAGGATGCAATCCAAAGCTTCAAGCCGTGAGGTTCCGCTGGCATTGCCATCTTTATGGGTGACCTTCCATCCTTTGAACCAGGGCATGTTAGCCCTTGGCTCCAGCATGTTGTCACCATTCCAACCAGAAATTGGCACTAAAGCTACAGAGTCAGGGTCGTAGCTGATTTTCTTAATGTAGGTGCTGACGTCCTTAACAATTTCCTCGTGTCTCTTCTAGCTGTAGGGTGGCTCCGTGGAATCCATCTTGTTAACACCGACAATTAGTTGTTTCACACTAAGTGTGTAAGCCAGAAGGGCATGCTCAGTGGCCTGCCCGTTCTTGGAGATACCAGCTTCGAATTCACCAATGCCAGCAGCAACAATCAGGGTAGCACAGTCAGCCTGAGATGGGCCTGTAATCATGTTTCTGATGAAGTCTCTGCGCCTAGGGGCACCAATGATGGTCACATAATACTTGCTGGTCTCAAGTTCCCACAGGGAGATGTCAGTGGTGATAGCATGCTCACGCTCGGCTTTCAGCTCGTCCAAGACCCAGGCATGCTTGAAGGAACCCTTCCCAGCTCAGCAGCCTCACTCTCAGATTTTTCAATGGTTCTTTTGTCAATACCACCACATTTGTAGATCAGATGGCCGGGGGTGGTGGACTTGCCGGAGTCCACGTGTCCGATGATGATGATACTAATGTGAGTCTTTTCCTTCCCCATGTTGGCTTGATTTAGTGGAGCTGTCCTTTGATTTCAGGATAGCGGTGTTCTCACAGCAAACCCATTTTGAAAAAGCTGTTGTACAACTACAACATTTTGGGCATCACTTTTAGGTGGTTTCTATTCCTCTTTTTCTTTTTTTCCTGAACCCTGGGTTCTTCACACAGAACTACATTCCCAACCCCTTCTACTTTCATTTTATTTATTTATTTATTTATTTATATTTATTTATTTGGGCATGGTCCTGCTATACTGCTATGCTGGCAAGGCTGGACTAGAACTTGGGGTCCTCCTGCCTCAGCCTTGCACAGTGCTAGAATCCCAGGTGTGCTCCCGCATACCTGGCCCTTTCTTCTATGATACTTTTATGCAAAATTTTCCATATATTTTTCTTGTAGCCAAATCGTAGTATAGCATGTGTAGTGAATGCAGGAAGAAAATTTGCTATGCAGAAGATAAAATATTTGACTCTAAATTGAATCTTGTCTGATAAATAACCCATATGGTTATTTCTAATCACTGAGGAGGTAGCTTTCATATAAAGAGAAAATGATACTGACATTATTGCTCTGAACTACATTTTGCCACTGACAAATATATTGCTATACATGAAAATGACTGCATATGATCACAGGATGCCCTGTGATCCTTCAGTTTGCACTGAGAGTACCTGGAGGGGAAGGGGAATTCCTGCTCTCAGAACCGAGGCAGCACCATCCCCGGCCCCGGTAAGCACTGGGGCTCTGAGCACAGCCCTCTTCCTTGGCTGGATCACGAATTTCTCAGCTCCCAGTGCACACTGCAGCTCGCTTTCTGCCCAGTGTAGACCCACTGGTCATTGTGAAGTAGAGTGGGCTCTCAACAAGGTCAAATCCTGTGGTAGAAACAAGGCCCTCACCCTGAGCCTCCCATTCCTTTGTTAGCCCTCCCAAGCTGCCACCTCTAGGTGGACTCTGCCCCTGCACCTGGCCTGGGTATTGCCTGTCCCTGTCCTTGAGGTGTGATGACAGCCTGGTCTGTGTCTTCAGGTGGCCCTCAGCACATCTGTCTGTCACTGGCCAGTCCTTACAATGTGATCACGGTGACCAGCCATTTCCAGGAGACAGAAGCAACCGGAACTGAAACAGGAACTGTTACCTGGGTGGCAAACAGACCACCTAAGGGGTGTTTTCTGCTGTGATGTAATACAAGTTTTAGCCAAAAAGAGCTTTGATACACCTTTTGTCATATTACCAGCACTATCACTTAGCATCAGAGACAAATTTAATTCAAAAGCATAGGTTTTATATTAAAATTATAAAACTTTATTGAGAAATCTAGAAGGACACAGATGTCCGTTACTCTTTTTTTATTATTTTTAATAAGAATTAACAATATGATAGTTCCAAAACACGTTAGTAGTACATTTGCAATAATTGACACATTGCATACTGTTGTCCTCATAATAGTCATACAGAGCACAGGGTGTAGACATGATAAATTTTCTGATCGATATTGGTAAGGAAGGAAAAGAAAAAAAAAAAAAAAGAAAAAGCATTTCTTCTCTTTGAGCTGTGAGGAAGTAGTTGTATACATAGTCCAATGTTCCTTATTCACATTGGGTTACCAGTGAAACTGGCACTGTTGGAGGCTGTTGATTTAAGCCTCTTACAGGTCATAATACTAATTAGCCCTGAATTTTATGCCTCATAACTAAGCTTTTCTGCTGGGTGATCAAGGGCAAGTTAAAGCAAGACCTGTATAACAAAACATTCATCCTTTGTATCTTCCATGTCCTATATTCTTTATATTAAAAGTGAATATAATATCAATTAACCGTCTATATCCTGTAAGAATCCTCCCTTAGTCTATAAAATCCCATAGAAACAGCGCTGACTCCTCCAACAGCGTTTCGAGTGCCTCCTATGAAGCAACTTCCGTCTTGCAGAGGAAAGGGAAGTGACCTAAAAACCATCCAGTGCGGAAAGAGCGCGAAAGGAGAGGAGGCAGGGCTGCCGCTGCTCATCGCACAGGACCCTTGGGAGGAAAGAGGGAAGGCTCTGGCCTTAGATCTACAGCGCGACCACTGTCCTCCCACTGAAGTCGAACTGTAGAGAGCTAAGGGAAAACGGACGATGGAGGCGCAAAGGTGGAGACCTGAAGCCGCTGAGGGGAATCAAGGTGAGTCAAGAAATGCACCAAGAAGGGGCTTGGGCGAGGCGTCGCTGTCCCTGTAGTGTGAGGTGAGCAGAGCGCAATTCCTTGTAAGGTAGGATTGAGAGAACTGCATTTGGACCGGGGACAAAATAGTCGGAGGAGCTGAGCAACCTTAGAACTGAAGTATAATGAAGCGGGTGACAGTCTAGGAGCGGGAGAAAGCTGAAGCTCCCGCACGGCCTTCCTCCGGTCAGCAAGCAGGGGCACGGCATGCGCTGGGGTGCGTGATGCTGGTGCTGGACCCGGCCCCTGTGTGCGAATGTTCGCAGACTCAGCAAACTGTGTGCATTGAGGGCCGTCCGCAGTGCTACATTGGTGAGGTCTAATAAGGCCGTGTGTTTGCTGCTCGGTAGGACGCTTGGTGTTTCCAGCATCAATAAAATGCATGTTAAGGGAAAAATAAAGCTAACTTTGAAACACACAGAGCATAGAGGTAAACGTAAATGGTCAGCGTCGAGCAAACCTCATAGAGAACAGCAGGTCTACGATATGCAGGGCTCGCAAAGAGGGATTGGCTGGAGAAACTTCTGAGATATACAAATGATGGCGACACCTAGGGAGGAAATTTTACTTTATTTGAAGACCACTTAGCTATCCTTTAGCGTTATGCATTACTTTATTGTTATTTTTTAATGTATTTGGTACAGGAACAGCAGGGTCTATAGGGTCTCCCTATAGAGATGAGACATATAGTGATCCTGCTATTTTCAGCCTCCCAAATGCTCGGATTACAGGCACGCCTCACCATGCCCAGTCTCAATCACCGTCTCCACGTGTTCCAGGGGTGGGGTCAGCACAGCACGCTGGGGATCAAACCCAGGCCGCTGAGCTCTACTTAAGCAGGTACCTTAGTCTGCTGAGCTATCTGGTGGGCATTAAGAGACGAAATTTTAGATTAAAGCAAAAATTAGTAAAAGAACAAAAGGAAGAGTCCCCCTGTTCCCCACAGCTCCTCCAGCCTTTGTTATTGGCTGACTTGTTGATGGTAGCTGTTCACTCTGGGGTGAGATGGAATCTCAGTGTTGTTTTTATTGGCATTTCTACAATGACTGGTAATACTGAACATTTTCCCACATATTTAGTTGCTATTTGTATTCCTTCATTTGAGAAGTGTATATTCACATCCACTTTTTGGTTGGGTGTTCGACTTTGGATGGAGCCATTTTTACAGCAGTGCAATTTGCCGCAGCTAAATATTGGAAAAAATCCAAAAGCCCATCAACTGAGAAATGGGTAAGAACTGTGTCATGTTTTTACACACTGGAGTATTACACAGCTATAAAAAGAAAATGTGCATCGTTTCTATTGCAGACTTCGATAGCATCAAACAGCAGCGCATACCGAGGGCTGTGTCTGACATTTCCCCAGCCGCTGTAGATCTTGTCAGAGCTTACAGTGGGTTTGCCGTGGTGCGTGGGAGGTAGGTTTTCCTCTGAGGGCACAGCCACTGACATTTTAACTGCCTTGGCAGCCTGGCAGTGTCAGAATTCCAGCGTCCACCACACGTTCCCTCCTCAGCTGCTTCTCAGCCTCCGGTGGGCTGAGCCTGTCCGTGTGTAGATGCTAGACCATGCCTCAGCGGTGGTCTTCAGGACCCTCATATGACCTTTCATCCTTCTTACCAAATGGCGCTCTTCCTCCCTTGAAGCACTGGCCAGATGTCACCTGTTCTACCCCTGCCCCCATGGGCTTTCCCACTTGGCTCAGGGGACAGTGCTTTTGCTTGTATTCTGACCTAGAGTTAGGGAAGTTTCCCCAGGCCAGCAATAAGATGAACTCACGGGTTTCCCTTTTCCCAACAACTACAGACTCACTGTCCTCGTTCATCTGTACACAGAACACGGCCTTCCTGTGTATAGACGCATAGCAGCTACGGATGCAGAAGGCTTTGGGGGCTGCCTTTAGCTTTTCATAGTTGTAAAGTCTGAGGACTCTCTGCACTTAGAAATGTACCTAGCTGTTCCAGCCACGTCACCAGAAGGCTTTTTTTCTTAGTGTCACTGGTCTCATTCTTGGGTAGAACAGCAGGCGGGATCTCATCCCCTCCAACATCCTGTAAGGCTTCAAAGGAAGTGATTTCGCCAGGGCTTGGCCACAGAGGAGTCACCTAAGCCAGAGTGCAAGAACTGTGCAAGAACTTCAGCACAAGCACTCCAGCCTCACGGAGCAGCAGGTTCCAGGAGCTCCCAGTTCCCAGTTCCAGAGCGCCACATCCTCTGTGGGAAGGCAGCGTCTACCACGTGCCAGGGCCTGGCTCTCGGGCCCCTTTTTTGAAGACAGAGTTGCAAAGGTGAAGCACAGACGACAGGAAGGCTGGCAGCAGAGGGGCCCCTCCAGCTGGTTCAGCAGGAGACCCTAGGGCTGGCTGCTAGACAGTGATCATTTTCCACACAGCTTCTGTGGAGAGCACCCCACTAGGGCTCCTAATCAGCCAGACAGGAGCCCCAGGGGTCCTCAGAGAAAGCGACATCTTGCACAACCCAGAAACACAAGCGAGAGACACTGGGCAAGACCTGGGCGACAGTGTCCTAGAGGTATAGGCGCTGAAGCCAATCCAGATGCCAGCAGAGCACGACCACAGCAGGGACACTGAAATCACCCCAAGGGGATGCTGCCTGTAGCTGGAAGTTGCCCAGCCATGAAAGCACAATTTTTTAAGTGGCTGAACTGAGAAAGATATAATTATTGTTGAATCCAAGATTCAAAGCCTGGAAAATCAAATAGGAGGAACATTTCCATGTACAAAGAAAGAAATATGAGGAAAAAACCTAAGAAGCTCAGTTAGTGAGGATAACTAGAAGAAGCAAAAAGTTCTAGAACAGCACATACTGTGTACAAAGCACATTCAGATAATGAAAGTCGGTGTGAAACGAAAAATATTTTTAAAATTTTGCTGAGTTAAGTAAAAGCTAAATGTGGAGGCTGAGGTACCCTGCCAACTTCCCAGCAAACGTGCTTCAGTGACTATTTAGAGGATGCCTCCATCCCTCGAGTAGCACACAAGCAGACATCAATCACGACTTAGGCACAAAACAAAAACTTTTGATTTCTTGCATACATCTGTCAAAACATCATAATGTACTCCATCCATGTGACGCAATTAGAAACTGCCTATTTAAAATATCACATGGTAGAAAAAGAAGAAGCAGCATGGTAGGTCACATTCCTTAATAATTATCCTCAAATTTAAATAACAAAGTGATAAGATATAACAGTAAAATTTGTAATGTAGGAAGTTATTTATCTATTTTTCAATCCAGAAGTGAAATCTTAGATAAAATTTTGGCCAAAGAAAATCTCAAATGGAAATGTCTGAATTAAGTAGAAAAAAGTAAGACAGCGAGACATTGCACACCTTTGTATCGTCCGCTCTTGCATTATCACGCAGCTTCAAGTGTTCGCAGCCCTGTGCAGCCTGGAATGCCTATAACAGGCGTAGAAGAGTTAGTGCTCACTTAAGGGCCGCGCTGCTACAAACCCAAAAAGACATCAAAATAAAACCTCTAAAGGGTAACAAGAGACAAAACACCTTTAAAAGGTGATGAGACAAAATGAGTGAAATGCCCAGCAAGAAGCAAATAATAGCTAAAGAGAAATCAAGATCAGAGAAGATAGCTTAGTGGATTAAAGCACCTACAAGCAGGCGCAGGGGCCGGAGTTCAATCCCTAGTCCTGCAGCGCAGGTTCCACCCACGAGGTGCACTGAGATGGCAATTGAGACTGGGCGTGGTCACATGCGCCTGCAATCCCAGGTCTTGGGAGGCTGGAAACAGGTGGATCGCTACAAGTTCAATCGAGTAGTGAGACCCTGGACACCCTATAGACCCTTCCCTGTCCCCACCTGCCCCCAGAAAAAAAGATCAGAGAAGAGACACAAAGGCAGCTGCGGGTACAGGGGATTCTCGCTGGGTTCAGGAGACCAGAGCAGTCATGCTGCCGGAGAAGGAAGGCAATGGAACGGAAGGAAGGGATTTCTGCCTAAGATACTCATACTCAAAGTAATCAAGAAGCACTGGAAGAATGACCTTTAACTCTTGAATCAGAAAATACCAAAATTCAAGCAAAACAAATGAAACTGGTCCTTAGATCACCTTAAAGATGTGCGACCTATTCTAAGGATGAAGAAAATTAAGGAGAATTTATGAAGCCAGGTTACGATGTTTTTATTGAAAGTAATTCAAGAAAACAAAGTCAGAAGTTGCCTTCTAAATACAGTCCCGCGAGACATCCACGCGCTAGCACAACCCTAAGGAGGTTCTACCTGGGAAAGCACCACATCAGGGTATTTACCCTATAATTTAGAGCATCCAGAAGATAGAAAGCGAGCCACTGGTGATGGCAGTGGTGGCTGCTGAGAGAAAGGGTTTTAAGATTCATTTTTATTTTTTAATTTTTAAAAAGTCCAGGGAAAATTAAGAAATTTAATTAAAGCATACATACCACTAATCAAAAACTAACAAAAGCTGCATCTGTTACTAACAGTTGTTTAAATATCTTAATAAACTCACATGTTAAAAACATACATATTTTGGGAGAAAACAAAAAATTATTGATTTGTTTAAAGATTATTTATCTAGAAACATGAAGAGTTCTAGGGAAACATGTTAGCAGTGGTTATAATCCTAAAACAAATTGTCTGGTCATCAGAAATATTTTGAAAACCAATATTCTTTCTTTATTTTGGTAATAAGTAGCTGAGAAAATAAATGGAAAGTATTTCATTTGCAATAGTCAGAGTACTTCTGGAGAGCTTTTAATAACCTTCCAAGAAAGAAGAAAGCAGTGGCAAAGCTTTTTTTGAATAACATGATAAATCAATAGAAAGTACATCATGCTATTAGCTGGGCAGGCTTAGTGAGAAAAATGAATTATTTTCTGTTACACATAGGTGTTTAAAACTGCAGCTGCCAGCCAGACGGTTTTCCTAATTTGTACTCATTTGTCTCTGTTGTGAAAACCTGTCTAAGAATCGAACAATCATCTACGAACAAGTCAGTGCAGTGCTGACTTATGGCGAGGCAGACACTGGACTGGGACTGTACATAGAACACAGAACTCGGACCCGCATGCTACCCTGGTAGGTACCAGTCACATACGTGCACTCCAACAGGAAGGGGATGAGGCGTCCTATAGATCACCTTGGAACCAGGTTCCCTATGGGAACCAAAAGCAAATCATTCCAGTAACACGCACACAGCTAATTTCATGTGGATTTATATAATTTTATATAAAGTTTTATATAAGTGATGCACCTCTCCTAGTGCAGTTCTAGAGGCTAAACAGAAGCACATGAGCACTCATAAAATATGCCCTAAGGTAAAACTACGTGCGTGAGTGTGTGTGTGTGTGTGTGTGTGTGCGTGCGCGCGCACGCGCGCACGCGCTCACTCCTATGTGCAGGTGTGTGTCAGCGGGGCACAGAGCCCAGAATATTTGCATAAGCCACATCCCAGTCTTTGATTTTTTCCTTTGTCATGGACTGCTTCCTTCGTCCAGGCGAGTTCAAGCTTGCAAAGACCCAGAGGGGCTGCTGGGCTTCCCAAGTGGAAAAGCACACGGGCCAGATGTCTCGGCTTCCCAGGGTTTCCACAGCAGCCCAGTGCAGGGCAGGCTTGGACTCACTAGTAGCAAATGAACGAAAGTATGAAAGCCTGCCTGATTTCATGATACAAGCAAATTTAAAACACAGGCATAATTTCTTCAGTAAACGTGGGAGAAAGCTGTGAATTACTGAAAACATTTTCAAGTATCGGCTAAAATTACGTTGCATGTATCTTGGTTAAGAAATCCTACATGTGGGCTGGCCAGATAGCTCTGAGGATTAAAGCCCCTGAAAGCAGGTGCAGGGTCCTGCCATTCTGGCTCACGCCTGGGGCATGCTGAGATGGCAATTGAGAGTGGGTGTGGTGGCATGTGCCTGTAATCCCAGCTCTTGGGAGGCTGTAAATAGGTGGATCACTATGAGTCTGCTCTAGTGATGAGACCTTGAACACCCTGTAGACCTAAAATACAAAAAAAAAAAAAAATTGGCATAGTGCATAGAATTTAATCACAGTCTGTGAAATAAGAAGTAAATGTTAGGTAAGAACCCACACAGCTGACCAGACCAGGCATTCTGATGTGAGAAGATTTATTGGAGCCAGGAGCCAGCAGGCTGGCTGTGTAGTGGACTGACACAGCAGCGAGCAAGGCAAAGCACAGGCTCTTAAGGGGTTCTGTGGGCAAGGTCTTTGCAGGCTGTAACAGCCGCGGTAGGGCCAATCTTCTCAGGGCCACCTGGTTGGCTGGGGAGAGTTTTGATGTTTCAGGACAGGGAAGTCCTGTGGTTTTGCCAAGTTTGGGTTCAGGATACAAAATTGTTTCTGTGGTTAGTCCCTGACTTGGGGGTAAAAGGAACTGAGTTTTGGAGTGAGAGTCCTGACTTACCAGTGATCTTCTGTATGCTAAAATGTTAAGTTTCAAGATAGAGATGGGGAGGAGAGAGGGAGGGAGAGAGAGAGGGGAGAGAG
>PVJA010041691.1:0-16170 GCA_004027025.1 Myocastor coypus
TTTTTTTTTTTTTTTTTTTTTTTTTTGTCTTTTTGAGACTGGGTCTCGCCGTGCAGTTCAGGCTGGCCTTGAACTCACTTTTGTAGCCCAGGCTGGTCTTGAACTTGCACCGATCCTCTTGCCTCAGCCTCCCCAGTGCTGGGATTACAGGCGTTTGCCACCACACCCGGCTCCATCATTTTTCTTAAAATAGTAATGTTTAGAATTTTCACCTTGATTAACTCTGTATGCTGATAACTACTATATAAGCAACTCCATCAAGGACAGCAGTGTGTAATCCAGAACCCATGGCTGAATACCTCTCATCTTGTTGGGGTTTTTCTTTTGTTTTGTTTGTTGTCATTGTTGTTTGGCAGGACCAGTGTTCGAACTCACGACCTTGCACTTCCCAGGCAAGCACTTGTGCCACGGAGCTATCTCCCCAGCCCCAGTACCTCTCATCTTGTTCTTCTGAGTGCACACCATTTCTAATGTCTTACCCATTATTATACTCTTTAAAACAAATTTTAATATAAGGAAAAAATTAAGATTTCTTGAAAGTAAGCGTTAATATTCAATTATTTGTCCTATTTTGCATAACTATATCTTAATTTGAGCAACAGATTTGACAATAGGTAATATAACCGTTGCTAGCTATTCCTGTTTTTAAAACTCTGTAATATGTATTGTTGTATGTTACCTTTTGTCTTTTTTCTCTTCATTTTTGCTTGTTTTTCCTCTCCAAAATAAAATAAAATGGATGTTTTTATTTTTGTGTACCTACTACAGGGTCTCGATACACAGATCAGACTCAGTGAGCCTCCTGTTTCCAGCCTCCCAAGCGCTGGCATTACAGGAGCACGCCACACACCCAGTGTTAATGGTCAGTCTCAGCGCACTCTGAGGGCGGGGCCAGCACCACACGCCCGGGATTGAATCCCCATCCCTTTGCCTAAGCAGGCGCTTCAGTCCACTGAGCTATCAGGCCAGCCCTAAAACACAATTCTTAAAAAGGAAAAAAGTTCCCAGGAGCATGCGCAGTGCTTCCCCCCAGTTTCCTGCCTAGCAGCTGTCAGCTTTACCTGGGGTCTCCTGGCAGGGAAGGAGGTGGGTGGGCCCTGCAGAAGCCCTGGGTCACCTCTTTTCTCCTCGTGCTGACGAACCCCCCTGACAACACCTCATATCTCAGATATAGAGCTAGTATGGTCTACAAATCCAGAGGTTCCATCAAGCAAGCTCATCCCCAATGCACCCCAAATCCTTCGGGGGCCCAGCAACGGTGCTTCTCTGGATGACGCCCAAAGCCCCGGAAGCGGGGGGTTCCTGCCTCCGCCCTGTGGCCTCTCATGCACTGAGGGCTCCACTCGTGGCCTGGACGCGGGAGGCGCCCAGCATGGACCCGCCTGAGCACGGCTGAGAAGGCAGTGCTTGTGGGCTGTTGCAGCACAGCACTGTGCCAAGCTCGGGAGCACAGCGAGGCAGGGGCCTGTGGTGGGGATCCACAGAGGGGCAAGGCTCCTCCGACGTGGGGAGGGGAATAGGCAGGGCCCTCCCTTCCTTGATCGAGAGAACCCTTCGGTGGCAGGCGGGAAGTGGGCGCCGCCAGGGCCAGGCACCAAGTGGGGCTGCGGGGCTTTTCCGGTCTGAGCTGCCCTGCTTCTCCCAGGGCCGGCCGGAGAGGTACCCCAGGAGCCCCTCGGTCGCGTGTGGCGCCGTCCTTCCCACCACCCTGCCCCACTGGCATCCTCAAATCAGCCCAAGCCTGTTCTGCCCGGTGCCTGTAGGGGGCCGCAGTAACAGAGTACAGCCTAAGGGTGCAGTGAGCACCGTCTAGAATTAAGTTCCATCATGGGTACCTGTAAGTAAAGGTCTGCTTTGGTAAAGAGCTCAGCTGGCCGTCACATCCACAGCCCTGCAGCCCCAGCCCGCCTGCCTGCGGCCCTGGGCACGTAAAGGCCGACCGGCTTTCCGTGAGAGCAGCGTTTTCCTGGTGCGGCCTGCACACAATGGAGGGGCAATAGGCGCCTCCGCGCCCCACCAGCAGGGGGCGTGGGCAAGCTGCTAACCGTCTCGGGCGCCAACGCCTGTGCCCTGGCACCGCTGCGGGCACTGCTGCACACCCGTGAGGCAGCCAGCCACCCAGAGGCCAGGAGGCGCAGCTAACCTGCTCTCCCCACGCTGCTGCGCCGTCATCCCGGAGACCGGACGTTTGGGGCACTACAGCGAGGGCTGCAAGGGGCGCGGCCGCGGTGGAGCCCGTGCGGGCGGGCGGGCTCGCAGGAACCACAGGAAGTTAAGCGAGATCCGTACTCAAAACCCTTCTCGGCCCATTTCCAGGGAGCTGGGGCACTTCCTCTGTATCAGCACTTTTTTTTTTTTTTTTTTTTTTTTTCTTCTTCTTGTTTCAGAACTTTTATTCATTTGTATGGCCGGCTCAGCCTGCCCTAAGGGCAGGGCTGGCGCAGCATGTCGTGCCGGGGATCGAGCCGCGGACCCTGCAACCGCCTAAGCTTTCCTAATCAGGCGCTTTAGACCACTGAGCCATCCTGCGAGGCCTGTATGGACACTTTTAATCTCACTCTAGTGACAAGAGACTTCAGTCTTTATGGTTTCCATCCTAGCAATGTACTTGGGGGAGGGGGTAGTACAATAAAGATAGCGTAGTTTTGAGGGCTCATATTTTGCAAACAACGTTGTCATTGGAAAGCAACGTAAAGAAAAGTTTGAAATTCAAGGGGAAACCCTGGCCTCCCTGTGGGCACGCATCTCGCCTCCACCTGGCTGTCCCACAGCCTGACGCCCTTGGGGCTGGGTCTGTGTCTGTGACTCCCCCGTGGCCACCTGCAGCGAGGAGCGCCAGCCACTCCCCACTTACCTACCTGGCCTGCAGGACTGGGGGTTGTGACCCCAGACCTCCTTCTAAGAAGAGGTGTCTTTTGCATCTCAGTGGGGCAATCCAGAGGATGCATAGCAGGTAGGAGAAACATGACAGGCATCAGCCTGCAGGTGGCTCTGTACCTTTGGGTACCACAGACACAGGGGCAGAGTGTAAGACACAGGAGGAACCCAAAGGCCAGCGGGGTCACCGTCTTTCCTTCTGTTTGCGTGTATGCATGCAATGTGTGGTTGTCTGCATGTGTGCGCATGTGCTGTACGGGTGTAAGATGGGTGAGAAAACCAGCAGACGCGTGTTTGCACATGCATGTGTGACCGTGTGCTGTGAGTCATCACGTGTGTGTGGGTGTGAGACCTTGTGATCGTGGGTGTACAGGGGCAGGTGTGTGTGAGCAGGCAGGGACAGGAGGCTGAAGGCTTGCTGGTCACTGTCCCAAGCGCGCCCCAGGGGAGTGGGACCTGCAGCTGGCTCCCTCAGGAACAGTCACCACACTGTCATGGTACGAGTGACACAGGCAGGGATACTGGGCTCAGTGTGACCCAGGACACCCAGAATTCTGTCAGAGGAAACTGTGGCGCCAGGCCTTGGGGCCCAGGCTACCTGTAACCAGCTTCAGGCCTCATACCAACTCGTGCAGTCCTCAGTCCCCTGCCCATGCCCGTGTCACAGACACCACACCAACAGCAATGGAACCAGACAGCATCCAGAACTGGGGTCTCTGGAGGGGAGGCCACACAGAGGACAGAAACCCAGCACTTTAGAGGTCCCGGGGAGCACCGCTGTCTACTGCAGTCACGGGAGGGGACCTGGCCCACTGCCGACTCCTCTTTTCTGCCCCTTCAGTCTGCTGGCTGCCCTGGCCATGACCCAAGGACACATGGGGCTGCTCTCTTGGCAGTGCTGGCAGGTCAGGGTTGCCCACGCCCTGAACACTATGACCTCAGCCAGCCAACACCCCTCCTCGGGTTACTGGGACAGGCCAGGGAGGGGGTCCTGGGGTTTCTGTGGGGCCCCTGGCCTCCGTGAGACCCTGTGCCCACCTGGCCCGGCCCCTCTGGCTCACCACAATACACCACCTCCATCCTAGACTCAGCACACAGCCCAGAGCTGGACAATGGGCAGGGCCGGCTCCAGGGCTGGCTGCCACTGGACACCCAGGCACTCCGCACCACCGTGTCCCCTTGCTGAGCCTCTCCCCACCTAGGGCAGGGGGCAGCGATGTCAGAAGGGACCCGCAGTGGGAGCTCCGTGCAGGCATCAGCCTGCAGCCCCTCAGCCTCCGCCCTAGTCCTGGGCCACCCGCACACCTAGAAGCCAGCTTGGGCCACAGGCCTACTGGCCTGTCCCTGACACGTGACCAGGCCCATCAGCAAGCTCATGGCATGCACAAGCAGCTCCATACATGCCCCGCAGCGGGCCTGAGGCACCTGCCATCAGCTGAGGACGTGGTGCGCCAGGGCCTCTCCCTCCCCCAGATAGACAGGCCCTGCTGAGCAGTGGCCAGGCACAGGTTGCCTAGCTCCTCACAAGCAGTTCTAGAAGTCTGGGGCAGCCACAGGACCACGCTGTGGCACCCAGCCCTCATCCCCGTGCACTGTCTGCTCGGGTCCAGGCTGAAGCTTGTCCGCCCCACGCCTCTGGGAAACCACCCACTGAACAAAGCCGCACGCCACAGCGCAGGCTCAGTGCCTGGGCAGGGCTCAGCCCCGTGCAGGCTGCCTCTGCCTGTGGAGCCGCAGGCACCAGTGCTAGTGACAAGCAGCGTGGCCCAACCCGAGCCCAGCCTGGCTCACCCTAAGTGCCCCCAGACTCCACTCGGAGTGACCGGTGAACAGCTCTCAGCCAGCTAGCCTCGGACAGCGGCTCCTAGCACCACTGGTCACCTCAGTCTGGACACAGAGGACTTTTTCCTGGCTCCCTGGCAAACTCACAGATCAACCCATGCGAAGCCAGGATCTGGACAGCCTTTTGAGGGTTGCTGGCTGGCCCGAGATACATGAATATAACATTAACGCTAACATGAATACCCGGGTGTGTACAGCTGCTTAGGAGTCTGAGCCAAGCAGATCGTGAACTTGAGGCCACCCTGAGCTACACTGCAAGGCCTTCTCAAAATAAACTAGTAGGCATGCCCTTGGGATCAACTGCCAGTATTGCCGAAAGATGAACACACCAAAAGTGAACAAGTAACTGACACGAGGGCACCCCCAGGCGTGCACAAGTCCTCACTCGCCATCCAGGCCTGGGCCTCGCCCAGCAGGTGGCCGCCAACTGTGGCTTGGAGCACTCATGCCACGTTGCAGGGCATGCTCAGCTTCTTGGGCAGGGCTAGAAGACCAACTTGCAGGCTGGGAAGGCCTCGTCCTCTGTGAACACCATGCTGCTGCTGCCCAGCACACGGATGCCCAGGGCTTGGTGCTGCATGTGCGTCTCCTCATACCACCTGCGCATGGCCGCCGAGTCAAAAGTGGGGATCAGGGTCACCTGCAGACAAACAGGTGGGTCTGGGCCCCCGCACGGCTCGGGCTCTGGGTATGGCAGCCTCTCCTGACCCAGCACCCCACAGCTCCACATTGTACTCACAGCTAGACCCCAAGGGTACCCCACTCCAGGCTGGCAGTTCACATCTGCACAGCCCGGCTCCATCCTGCTGCACCTCACCCAGGGAGCAGCCACTGAAGCCACAGCTGGGCTGAGGACAAGCACCATGCCCCCCAGGTACCCACGGACCCCACACGGCTGCCCACCTGCACGTCACAGTCCCACTGCCGCTTGGCATCCAACAGCGCGTCCAGCACGGTCCGCAGCCCCTGCTCTCGGTGTTGGTCCTGGCCACTGATGACGTAGCAGAATGCACGGACACGCAGGAAAAACTCCGGGCCCAGTGGGCCTGCACTGGCCCCAGGCAGGTAGGCCAGGTCCAGATAGACTGGAGGCCCCGGGGGGCAGGCAGCAGCCACGGGCCGGCTGCTGACGGGGCCTGCAAGCAGAGCAGCAGTCACCAGCCAGAACTTGTAACCCTCCTGCCTCGGCCTCCCACAGTGCTAAGGTTTCCCGCATCTGCCACCCACCCACCCACTGCCTCCCCTTCCCCTCTACAATGCCTGGCGCTGATAACCAGGGGCAGCATGGGCTGGGATGAGACCCCAGCCAGGGAGGGCTGCACAGAGGGGGGCGCCTGGGCAGGCAGCGGCACAGGAGCAGGGGCGGGTCCCGGACACCACAGGCCCCAGTCTGGTGCAGCGTCTGCCGGCCCTGAACGCACCGCACCACAGGATGTCGCAATCCAAGCAGCACTTCCCTAAAAGCCACACACGGAAGCTGCCACGAGCCTGCCACAGCCGGATGGACACACGCCAGACCCTTCCCTGCCAAACGGTGACTCAGCCTCAGAGAGGAAGGGGCTCTGGAGTGGTCCCCAACACAGAGCTGCTGCCAGGGCTGGAGGCCAGTTTAGCTGTGCCACAGGGGTGTGGAGGTGGCTGGTAGTGTGGCCTGCTGGGAAATGGGTTCCAGGGCCAGCGTGGCGGTGCACGCCTGGCATCCCAGCACTGGGGAGGCTGAGGCAGGAGGATCCCTTAAGTTCAAGGCCAGCCTGAACTGCGCAGTGAGACTATGTCTCAGAAAGACAGAAACGAAGCGTGCTGCCAGCTGTGGCAGCCACACGCACTGACCCCGGCACGCTGGGAGCCTGGCAGGTGGAAGACGGAGTTCAAGCCCAGCCCCAGGAGCTCAGCAAGGCCCGACGCAGGGAGACCACAAAGGGCTTGGGCACGCCCGGCACCCAGAGGCCCAACATTCACCCCAGCAGGGTGGGCCACAGGGAGGCCCCGGCGGCCCCGCTGAGCTGGGCCTGACGCTCTTCCCAGTGCCATTCGCACTTGGGGCCTCACAGGACGGCAGGGGCTCCACGCTGAAATGTGGCCCCGCACCCTTGGGGCTCCGCCCTGTGCTTCCCCTGCTCGTGTGCAGCCACCACGGGACCCAGCACCAACAGGCTCAGCAAACCGCACGCGCCCTTGCGAGCCTCGAGTCCCTCCTGGCCACCGAGGCTGCTGCACAGCGCTGGGCTGTCCTCAAGCGGCCTGGACCCACCTGTGACCTAGGACACCTGCTAATTCACACTGCTGTTCCTAGAACAGCGCAAGGACCAAAGCTGTGCTCCACCCAGCCGCTGCCAGCCTTGAGACCAGGCCAGCTGACCTAGCAGGACCTGCACCCCTCCTGCCTCAGCCTCCCAGAGCGCTGGGAGTACTGGCGAGCAGCTCCGCACCAGGCGCCCTTTTGTTTTGGGGGTTCTGAGTATCTCCAATCTGGGAGGATTTACTCTCTGGATTCAAGACCTGAACATATGTATAAAACCATTAAAATTGACTGCCAGGTTTTCTTGACCCACACGGCAACACAAAAAGCACCAAACCAGCCCTGCTGGCCACCAAGCGTCCTGCTCCAATACAGGGGACAGTCACCTCCACCTGAGACTCAAGCTTCTCTCCAGAGAACGCTGAGGCCCAGTGAGGGCAGGGAGTACACAGGAGAGCACAGCACGAAGGAGAAAGACCTCGGCAAGCTCTCCGAAGCGCAGCTTAACCCAGCCACCCAGCCACACTCACCAGAGGCACCTCGTGGGAGGGTCTTGGGAACAGTCTTGGGGGCAGTGCTGAGGACCGAAGTCTTCCTGGAAATGGGTGCCCGGCCTCCCTTGGCACTGGGCTCGCTGCGTGTGCTGGACACCCGGCTGGCCTGCTCCACCCCTGCCAGGCCCTTGCTTTTTGGCACAGCTGCAGGTATGGTTTTGGAGCCCATAGGACCAGAGCTGGAGCGGCCCAAGGGCTTCCGCGGGCGACCAGAGTTCGCAGCAGACCTGGCCGATGAAGGCGGTAGCACTTCTGGGTCCACCATACAGAGGCCTGGGGTGTCCAGCAGCGGCGGCGGGTCTTTGAGGGGCGCTGGCAGTGGATCTCGCGGCACCGCGATGGCATCTGTGTCATCTTCCGAGTCCACGGCCTCAGGCACGGCAGGCAGGAGCTCCGAGTCCGACAGGGTGGGCAGGGACTCACTGACCGACGCAGGTGGGGTCTCCTCAGGCGCTCGCTCCTGGGACCCTGCACTGCTGTCCTGGGAGCTCCCGGGGGACGCAGGCATGGCGGGCACGACTTTGCGGTGCTCAAACTCGCAGGGTGACACGAGGCACAGGTCCACGTCATGCGGGGAGGCCGAGCGTCGCGCTTGGGGTCCGCGCAGCGGCAGGCTTAGCCCTGCATCACCCGCAGGGCCCAGCGGCGGTGGCAGCCCCTGCTCCAGCGACACAGACAAGGATTCGTCCACTTCGGTGGAGTGCGGCGACCCCACCTCCGCGGGCAGGGAGGGCGTAGTGGCAGTGGGCGTGGTGGCGGCAGGTGAGGGGTCCCGCAGTGGGCTCAGAGACGGGGGCCGCTCAGAGGCTGCAGGTGAGCAGGGTCTGGCTACACTGAGGGGCCCCTGGAGCTCCAGGCCCAGCTCCTGGGCCACCACACTCAGCCCTGGCTCTGACCCAACCCCTGCGCCTGGCCTGGCCCCTGGCGAGGGGTCACCGCGGGGCCCGTTCTGCGCTGGCTGCACAGCGGGAACTTTGGGGGCCATCTGGGCACCCACCTTCTTGATGTGAGGGGCAGAGACGGTGGCCCGGCGCCCATCCCGGGGCTGGGTCCGAGATGAGCTGGGCTTAAGATCCTTCTTCAGCTCCCGGGGAGGCCCAGCTTCGCCCTCCATAGTCCTGCGAGGAGCCTCCCTCCGCGTTGCTGTGGGCCGCTCGGAGCCCAGCCTGGCCTTGGCTGTGACCCCCACCTCCCGTTTGGTGCTGTCCCGAGAGCCTACGCTATCCTTGCTGCCCGTGCGCTGCGGCGCCTGTAGGTCCTGTGGCGTCACCACGGGCTCCCGCAAGAAGCCCAGGTGCTGCAGGCGGCCCAGGCCCTCGAGCAGGCGGGCAGGCGGCGTGCAGCCAGGGAAAAGCGCGCGGACCACCTTCTCAGTTGGGTCAGCGGGCAGCCACACGAGCAGCGCACAGGCCGAGGCAGGGGCAGCGGTGGCCGCCGGCGGGTGCAGCACATGTAGGTCCAGGCGCCCCACGCCCAGCTTCTCCAGCAGCACGGTGGGCGCGGCAGGCAGACTGCGGCGAAGGGGCAGCGGCGTGATGCCCAGCTGGGCCAGCAGCCCACGAGCCACCTCGGCCTCGTCCTGGCCACCAAGCAGGCGCAACACGGGCTCCTGCGCATGCAGAAACACCACGCCCAGCCCGGGAGAGGCCAGGCGCCTCGACCCGTTCTCGCAGGAGGGCCCGGCCGCCGCCTCCTGACGCTCTGCCACCTTGCGTCGGAGGAGGCTGTTGACGCCCGGGAGGCTGTCAGCGCCCGCGTGTGTCACCAGCACCGCGTCCACCCGGTCCACGTGGCGCACCAGCTTCCAGAAGGTGGCCTTGGGATTGGAGCCTCCGTTCACCAGCACGGTGAAGTCGCTGACTGCGAAAAAGGCAGCGTCCCCCAGGCCCCCGGGGAAGATGTAGCAGCAGGGCGGGTCGAGCTTGAGGATGTCTCCAGAGGACGGCGGCTCCAGCAGGTCGAAGGGAGACGGGGGCTCCAGGGACCCAGCGAGGTAGTCTAGGAGCTCGCGCAGCCCGGCGGAGGCCGGCAGTCGCACCGCAGGGTTGAGCCGCAGCCGGTGGCCAAGCAGGCCAGGCGCCACGGCCCCCAGCTGCGCCCAATCCCCAAAGGGTGGGCAGCCCAACGTGAGGCTGGGTGGCTCAGCTGGGGCCTGAGTGCGGTCCAGGAGGTCCCGGACCTGTGGGGAGACGCGGGAAAGGGCCTCTGCAGCCAGAATGGCAGCCCCAGAAGCAGGAACTGCCCTGCCCCCAACCCTGCATCCACACCTAGGGCTGAAACCCCGCTCCTATCCCAGGACCTTTGCCCCTGCTGACCTGCCCCAGAGCTCCCAGGACCCCAACCACGTCCTGCCCTTCTCATCCACCTGCTCCGTCCAGGCACACTGCAGAGGGAAGCCAGGAGCTACTTCCTGCCTGAGGAACGCCGAGAGGCAGGCACAACCTCACGCCACCATAGCTGTACAGTCCTGCCATCCGGGCCTGGGCCTCCCCAGGGAACAGCCCCTGCCTTCTTTCTGTTGTGCTTGGAGTCACATTCCCCCATCTCGCTCTGCTGCTAGCTCTCCAGGAGAAACTCGAGTTCACAATCCTACTCAGCCTCCCGGGGTATTGGGTCAACAGGTGCGGACCACCACACTGCTGTGCCAGGAGCAAGGTGGCAGTGGTCCCCACCTCAGGAGACACCAAAGATGCCACCACGGTACTGCTAAGGGCGGGGTGCTGGGCCTGCAGCCCCAGGAAGGCGCCAGGACGCAGAGCCCAAGAGGCAGCTCACCTCCTTGTCCTCCAGGACCTGCAGGAAGTGGTGCGATGAAAAGCCCCCCGTCTGGAGCAGCAGCTCTCCGGTCTCCTCCAGGCAGGGCCCGGCCAGCACCAGCAGCTTGTGAGGGGCAGGCACCAGCAGAAGGTTCCGGAGCTGGGGGACAGTATGGCAGGTGTACAGCTGGCACTGGCCACTCCAGCCACACCCACTGAGGCGCTGGGCTCCCGCTTGCTCTCTGGGCTCCAGTCCTCCCTGTGCTGTCTGGCACCCTCCTGTGCTCCATCCCTGTGGCCCGCCCCGATACAATGGCCGGGCCATCTTGTGCCTGGCTCTGCTCCTCCTCTGGTCTGAAAACACCTCCAAGTGACAGGGCACAGCGTGGAGGGACCCCAGCAAGATGGTCCAGGCCTCTGTTTCCTCCTCCTAATGTAAAATTGCCAGAAGGGCCCACAGAAAACCACAGGATACCGTGGGTGCTGGGACCCTGCCCTCGCTCGAGATCTCCAGGACCTGGGCAGGGCGCTAAGCACCCTTGCAAACACCCTCCTGCCAAGAAAGGGACAAAGCTGGAGTGGGACCCACAGGGACAGCGCAGTGGCACCAGGTATCCTCTGGGAGAGACAAGGACAGCAGCACAGCCCCGCAGCGGGTCCTGCCTACCTCATCGCACAGGGACTTGTCGGACGGGTTCAAAAGGACCAGTGTCTCCAGGGCATCTCCGCGATGGTGTAGGCTCCGCTGGCCTGTGGGGCAGGCAGCCAGTCAGACCCAGGCTGGCCAGAGGCAGCTCCTACTCGCCCATGTGACCCTCAGGCCGCACCAGACCTCAGGGACTTTTCCCTGGGGGTCACGAGGGCAGAGCTGCAGGGGAGAATGAGGGCGCCCCCTGAAACTGGCAGCACCTCGGACACCTGCACCCCCAACCAGATGTGCAGCTGGAATCCCGTGGGCTGGGGAAGGTCAGGGCCACAGGCAGGGAGCTGCGACCCCAGCACTCAAATTCAGATTCGGATGGGGTTAAACCACCCAGCAGCCAATGAACCCCTTCTAGTGCCGGCCGACCTTCTCAAGCTTGTTATCCAGATACTGCTGCTGACAGCAGGGCAATCAAAGAGGGGAAGCGGCCACCGAGGTCAGGAGAGCACAGTGTTTCCAGCCTTGTCTCAGCCCCACCAGGGCTCAGGAAGCCACCAGGGCCCACTAGGACGAGACCCAGATGGACACTTCCTTCCCCTTCCGCAGCAGTCGGAGATGGCCCAAAGGGCCCAGCAGGACGAGGACAGGGGCTGCCCAGCGCTGTTCACCCATGGTCACCCCAGCATCCCAGCTAGGTGGGTCTCCTGACGTCGCTCTCAGCTGCCCTCAGGTCGCACCCCAGTTTCCGGTTCTCGGTTCCCGTTTCCCGCACCACCGTGGGCCTGGCGCACAGCCGACACCGTGCTTAAACTGGTGCCCGGAGGCTGCTGCTGCTGCTGGGGCGCCCGGCCTCACCTTTGACGAGGCTGGAGAAGGTAGCCGAGTGCTGGGACACGAAGGTCTTGAGCTCTTGGTCCAGGCTGCAAACGCCGGGATCCACGTCCCAGGAGCGGATACCTGGGTGGGGCGGGCGCGGAGGCGGGGTTCGGCCAGGCCCCAACGCCCCCATCCCAGCGCCCCGGCCCCGGCCCCGGCCCCGGCCCGCCCTACGGGCACCTCGTCGCCCAGGCCCGGTGCAGGGACCGGGACGCGGCTCCTCTCCACGCGCCCGTCCTCCGCCCGCCAGGCCGGGCCCTGCGGCCCCGCGCGCCCCACTTCCCCGCGCCCGGGCCTGGCACCCGCGGGCCTGGCACCCACGGCCCCGCAGGTGCACGCGTGACTCACGCGCCGGGCCGCCCACGCCCAATTAGCGGCGCTGGAATGCAGGCCTCGGGGCGACGGGGGCGACGGGGACGACAGGTGCTGCCTCGGCCCCGGGCTCCGGGCGCGAAGGGCGCAAGTCTCCCCCGGATCCGCGCCCGGGGTGCACCGGGGGCGGCCGCCCGGACCCCGCCGCCTCTCGGCCCCGCCCCGCCCCACCCGCGCCGGCGCCCCGGGGACCCCGAGCCACGCGACCCCGGCTCCGACCTCGTTCCAACTCCTCCAGCACGAGCCCCAGCGGCCCCGCGCCGCCGCACTCGCCGCCCACCACCAGCAGCAGCGAGCCAGCCGCCGCCGCCATCTTCGTTCGCGCCGCCCGCCCGCCGGCCCACCCGCCCGCCGGCCCGGCCCCGCCCCGCCCCGCCCCGCCCCTCTCTGGCCCGCACCGGAAGTGCGCGCCCCACCCGGAAGTCGCCCCTCCCCGTGGGCGGGGCCTCGGGAGCGGCTATTGCTGCCGAGCTCCGGGTTAAAGCTGGTTCGTTCCTCCATTTGTTCGTTCCTTCTTCCCTTCTTCCGGCACGTTCAGACGGCTCCCTCGCAGCCCCTGGGGCCAGCATTTGTGCGTCCGCACTCTGGCGGGCCCAGGCAGAGCCGCGGGCTGACAGGAGCTCCCAGCTCCCTGGGTCAGGGCTCCAATGGGAAAACGGAGGCCAGGGAGATAGCTCAGCGGCCTAAGCGCCGCCTGGCAAGCCCAAGGTCGTAAGTTTGAACCCGGAACTGAAAAAAGATAATAATAGCGATATTGATGATGATGATAACATTTTTGGAGAAACAGAAATGGACCTTGTGGATGGGGTTGTGTAGGAGTTCGTCAGGTGTGGGCAACGAGACAAAAGCAAGGGAATAGAATTACAGTCATGCAGAGGATGTATACTGGAGCCCTTGCGTGGGTGGATGCACGCTACTGTGCCCCGTGTGGACATTTCAGAGGACAGAAGAGGAACCTGAGCACCTGGCCCAGCAGAAGTGGGGCAGATGTTTAACCAGCCTTGTCTGGGAGGCCTGTGAGCATGGCAACATGGGTGTGTTTGCAATCCCACCAAATTGGGAAGGCGGCAGCCTGAGGGGTTGGAGTGGGAGAGACCCGCATGGGGGTTCAGCCAGGACGGCCTAGGGCTCAGGGGAGGTTGGAGAAAGTTTTTCTCTCTAGA
The DNA here is from genome assembly GCA_004027025.1 of Myocastor coypus. Lineage (NCBI taxonomy): Eukaryota > Metazoa > Chordata > Mammalia > Rodentia > Myocastoridae > Myocastor > Myocastor coypus. Next base: position 13,323 of record PVJA010041691.1, read on the forward strand.
AAAAACTAATCCTAATTTTTGGGTTGCTTTTTTAAAAGCATATGTTAACTTTATTAAAAACAGACAAAATTATTTTGACATGTATATACATTTTTGTACTTTTTGCATGTAGAATATAGAGGTATTTACATGCATAAAATACAGTTTTAAAATTATTTTCAGAAACAAAGAAGACAGCAATATTTTCTTTTTTTTTTTTTTTTAATGTCTTTTTGAGACAAGGTCTCACTATGCAGTTGAGGCTGGCCTTGAGCTCACTTTTGTAGCCCAGGCTGGTCTAGAACTCACACTGATCCTCCTGCCTCAGCTTCCCAAGTGCTGGGATTACAGGCGTGTGCCACCACGCCCGGCTAAGAGCAATATTTTACAAGTAACACATTTATATAAAACAAGTGAGAGGCCGGGTGTGGTGGCGCACACCTGTAATCCCAGCACTTGGGAGGCTGAGACAGGAGGATCCGTGTGAGTTTGAGATCAGCCTGGGCTACAAAAGTGAGCCTAAGGCCAGCCTGAACTGCATAGCCAGACCCTGTCTCAAAATAGAATAAATAAATAAAACAAGTGAGAAGCATTTACAATGGTTTTGTAGGAAGGGTCCCAGGCTGGCCTCTAACCTGCAGTGATCCTCCTGCCTCAGCCTCCTGAATGATGGGATGTCAGGCGAGCCCCGCCACATCCAGTGAGAGCCCCCGACTTTGCCCAGGGCTTGCCCTCTTCTGGACCGGTTGGCCCTCTCTGCCTCAGGACTGCCCCGCCTGGCTGTGCGGTCTAACATCCCTAATATCGACCTCACTTCCCCTGTGTGGCCTGGCTGCCGCCTGCCTTCCTTCCTGGACGCCGCCGTGGCACAGGTCGCCGGGGGTCACAGCTCAGCACACCCTGGTCCTGAGCAGCGTTCATCGCTTCCCCCCACGGCTTCCGACGAACCCTGCCCTGCCGCCCTCTGCCCCGGGTGTCCTCCTGCCTCAGCCTCCAAGTGCTGAGGTTAGAGGCGAGCGCCGCCGTAGGTGTCGAGCATTCTGGCGCGGCTGAGGACCCTAGCTAGCATAGGCGACGTCAGCCCCGGACCAGGCGGCGCCCTGGGCTCATCTCCAGATTCCAGGCGGGGCTCCCGCCCATCTGGCCCGGAGGGGGTCCGGGACAGCTTCGCTTTCCCTTTCTCGGTTCTCTGGACCCTCGGTGGGCGGGTTCTGCTTTTGCGGTTCAGGCAAGGACAGGCAGCCACATCTGCGCCTGCGTCCCTCCCACCCGGGCCAAACCCCGCTCCCCCACATCCAGGCGGAGCTGGAGGGGGCGCACGGGCACCTATGTCTGGGTCAGTGTTTGCTCACCGTGTGTGTGCATTCACGCGTGTGTTTTGGCCCCTGGGCGTAGATGGCCCCAGGCTGTGAGGAGGGGGTGTTAATTTTGTCCTTACAACCAACTGGGGCCCGGGCTTTGGGTAAATAGGGTTTTTTTGTTTGTTTTTTTAATTGAGATGGTTATTGTTGCTTGAAACTGGGTGGCTGTGTAGCCTAAGGCTGGCCTTAAACTCTCAGATCCTCCTGCCTCAGCCCCCCTCTTGAGCTGGAATCTCAGCAGGCCCGCCAGGCACTGGGGGGGGGGGGGAGGTACTGACTGCAAGTCTTATCACGGGTTCCGTCCTTCCTTAATTCCACAAGCACTTCACCAGACTTCCTGGGCTGGGTCCTGCTGGCGCCCCTAAGTGACATCAACTGTCCTTGGGCATGTAGGCTGGACCTGGTCCTGGGGCTGTGGACCAGGCCATGACCCCACCTCTAGGCCCAACCAGGTGAGACTGAAAGTTTCTGCTCGGAATGGTGAGGGAGAGCAGCATACGCCCTGCCCTGAGTCTGCCGCAGACTCCAGGCTTCGTTCCACCTGGCCCTCAGCTTCCCCAGAGGGACATACACTGTACAGTGGCCAGCAGTGCGGGCGGTACAGGGTCAGGACTGGCCTCCTTGGAGCCATCCTGGGGCTGGGGCGAGGGCAGGGCCTAGGAAGTGCCTTCTTTTTCTTTATTCTGTTGTGTTTTGTTTTGTTTTACTTTTGTCTTTTTGAGACAGCAGTTCAGGCTGGCCTTGAGCTCACTTTTGTACCCCATGCTGGTCTCGAACTCATACCCATCTTTCTGCCTCAGGAGGCTGAGGCAGGAGGATCGGTGGGAGTTCGAGACCAGCCTGGGCTACAAAAGTGAGCTCAAGGCCAGCCTGAACTGCATAGCGAGACCCTGTCTCAAAAAGACAAAAAAAAAAAAGATCCAAGTGGATGTTCATCGGTTTTTTCTTTAGTATCTTCTTGGCCTTTTTTAAAAAACAGGAAATGGACCCAGAAGAACTGAAAACATCACATCATAGTGATATCTGTGTACCTATGTTCCCAGAAGCACCATTTGTGATAGCCAAATCTTGGGAATAACCAAAATGTCCATTACCTGAAGAATGGATGAAAAAGATGTGGTATTTTCATACAATGGCATATTACTCAGTTATAAAGAATGATAAACTGGAAGAGTTCATACATAAGTGGTATATCTTGAACACATACTCGTAAGTGAAATAAACCAGACCTACGTATGCAAATATCGTATAGTCTCTCTACTATAAGAACTCAAAAAAAGATAAATAAATAAATAAACTTGGGGGGGGTACCAGGAATCAAACTCAAGACACTGCATTTTCTGCACTCCTCAACCCCTATAAATTTTTTTTAAGAAGAGTGACTTAAATACGAAATGCATTTGGAAGAGTTATAAGAACAGAGTAAGGTTTATGGCAAGTGTTAACGTTTAGTTATTTGACCAATCTTACATGCCTATATATATATATATATATATATATATATATAT
>PVJA010041692.1:0-17749 GCA_004027025.1 Myocastor coypus
TTTTCTTGTATATCTCTTTGAAACTGTTTCATGCGATCTATGTCTTTCCTATATTGCTCTGTCAGGGAGTCCATCATTTTTCTATTCTCCTCTAATTTTTTATCGATGTCTTCTTTAATAGTATTGAAGTCTGTCATTATGGTTATCCTTTCTCTCTCTAATACAGAGATTATTTCTGTTCTGTTCTCCTTTCTGCTTTTGTGTAGTTGTTCCCCTACGTGGGACGCTATTGATTTAGGCATGTCTTTGTCAACTTTAGATAGTATTTCTGCTCTGATGTCCTCTATATGTTTCTCCAGCCGTTTTTCCACTTCATGTATTTCTTTTTTTACTTCAGATGTTATCGCTGATCTCAGTTGCTCTATAAGTTTCTGCACTTGTGTGTCTGCCTCAGATGCTACCAATTCAGAGGTTTCATCTGTATAATTCTCATTTTCTTCCATGATAGTGTCTTCTGTATTTGGTTTGGGTGGGCATGGGTCCTGAGATTGTCTCCTACTCCTTGTTGTTATCATTTTGTATGGAAGCGACCTCTGTACTTTGGTGGTGTTATGCTGTGTCTATGGGCGTTTGGTCTGGAGACTCCAAGCTGGTTCCTCTACAGAGGTTCCTGACTCTGTGTTGGAGCTCTGGCTGCTAGCTTTTGTGAATCCTGGCGGATGTGGTCTGTAGGTGGAGGTGGAGCTTTGGGATTGAATAGTCCTGGTAGGCTCGTGGACCAGATCGGTTGCCAAACGAGCCATTTGATGGGTTCGGTGCTGGAGCTTGGGCTGGAGGGGTTCAAAAAAAAAGTGGGGGGAGCGGGGAAAGGGAAGGCGGGCCAGGGATCTTGACCCAGCCGTTGCGCGGGTTCGGCTCCCAGCGGTGCGGTTTGGGTCTGGGCTGGAACAGGAAGTTAATCGCGGGAACGCAGAGGCAGGGCAGAGGGGCCCAGGGGGCTTACCCGTGGCGGGCGCGCGGGCTCGGCTCCCAGAGGTGCGGTTTGGGTCTGGGCTGGACCGCCATGCTATGCTTGACTTCATGCTTTATAAAGGGAAATCTGCTGTTATTCTGATGGATTTTCCTTTAAATGTGATCTGTTTATTTTCTCTAGAGGCTTTTAGTATACTGTTCCTGTGCTGAATTTCTGGGATCTTGATTATTATATGTCTGGGTGTGGTTTTAACTGGGTTGATGTTATTTCAAGTCCTATATGCTTCAGTTACCTGAATGTCAAATCGTTCCCCCATATTTGGGAAGTTTTCTGCTATTACTTCTTCCCATAGTCTTTTTATATCATTTGTAGAGACTCCTTCTTTCTCACTGATGCCTATTAGTTTTACATTATTCACCTTTGCATCATCTTGCAGATGTTGGATTATTCTTTCTTGCATCCTAGTTGTTTTTTTTTCTCTCCTGTCCCTCTTCATGCATTTTGACTTTTCTCTGATCTTTCTGTGAACCTAACTGCTAGGACCAAAATATAAGGTGCACAGTGGTGGCTCTTGTTGAATGAGTTATTGACCTTATTCATAGTTATTTTCATGATTTAAAATTAAAAAAAATATTTTAGGGGCCTGGGGAGATAGTTTGGTAGACTAAGCTCTTGACTGGCAAGCACTAGGACCCAGGTTCAATCCCCTGTACTACATGCCATGCCAGCCCCTGAAACTGGGCATGGTGACGCATCCCTGAAATCCTGTTGTGGGGTAGGCTGAGACAGGAGGATCACTACCAGTCTGAGCTGTGTAGTAAGACCCTGTACCAAATAAATTTTTAAAAAGATTTTTAAAAACAGTTTTGGGCTGGGCACAGTGGCTCATGTTTGTAATCCTAGCACTCGGGAGGCTGAGGCAGGAGGACTTCTGTGAGTTGAAGACCAGCCTGGACTACAGAACAAGACCTTGTTTAAGATTTTTTTCCTGCTTATTAGTGCATATTGTTTATATTCCTTATGTGTAATTGATAAATCTACATAACACCTCTCAACTCCTTTCATCCCCCCCTTAACCCTTCTCTTTCTCTCCATTCCTTCCATCAGAATTAAAGACAAATAGACAAGAAACAAATTACTATTTAAAATGTCGCACATTGATTTCTGTTGAAGGATAATTTTAAAGTTATACTCTTGACTCAAGAGTGCAAAGTTACTGATGAGGAAATCTGGATGGCAACAGCTGGCTCAAAGGAGGGCACAAAGCCTACTGTGGGGTCTTCAGAAAATGAATGCTGGAACAAGACTGTAAACTCAGATTAATGCTGGCTCATGGGCGGGTGGTAGCACACACCTGCAATACCAGCAGCTTGGGAGTTGAGCAAGAGCCCAGCCTGACAACCTAGTTGTTTTTAAGAGACCTTTTCTTACCTCTTTACTAGCTGCAATGGTGTCTCTAAGGTCTGAAAGTATATTTTCACTTTCATTGAAAGAATTTTGCCAGCTTGTGATAGAGGTTTTAAGTTCCTCTATAGCACTTTGAATCTGCTTCATACATTCTATTACTTTCCTATATTGCTCATTCAAGGATTCCATCATTTTTCTATTCTCCTCTATTTTTTTAATCAGTGTCTTCTTTAGAAGCACTTAGTATTTCTTTCTTTTTTTTTTTTTTTCTTGTTTCAGAACTTTTGTTTGTTTATTTATTTAACTTTATGGCAGGGCTGGCGCAGCATGTGGTGCCAGGGATTGAACCGCGGTCCCTGCAGCCTTCTAAGCTTTCCTAAGCAGGCACTTTAGACCACTAAGCCATCCTGCCAGGCCCCGAGTATTTCTTTTATTATAGTTATTTCGCTTTTTACTTCAGAAATTATTTCTGATCTGATTTCTTCTATACCTTTCTGCAGTTATTTCTTTACTTCCAATGCTATTATTTCAGAAATTTCAGGTGTGTGGTTTCCCAATTTGGGAAACTCATTCGAGCCAGGAACCAGGCCTGGCGTGTGAGACTGCCCTGGGCGCACTGGAAACTCATTCGACCTAAGCAACAAAGCTGGCATGTGAGTGGAACTTAATCCATCAGCTAGGCCCGGTGTGGAAAACTGCCGCAGAACTCCCTGCAGAGAGACTTGAGACAAGACCCACTCAGTTGATCTAGGAGCAGAACATCTTGCCAGAGTGATGCAATGGGTTCATCTCCAAGGGGTGCTGCTGGAAGAAGTGGAGCTCAGCAGTCAGACCCAAGCCACACCCACCTAAACGAGTTTGAACTTGGGAGATCCAGATCTGGTGCTAAGGTGAGAACTCTACCAAAGGTCAGAAGGCCAGGCTATACGAAATGACAAAGAGAAGGAACAAAACGTGCTCTCAGGCCTCAAACCCTCCCAGAACAAATACAGGAGACAATAGTGTAGAAGAAATTGCTTTCTACAATGTTGTTCTCTTAAGTTAATGCTTTCTATTTGTTGGAACATTTTTCTTCTGGTTTGCTTTAGTTCTTTGTATTTTCTTATGAGGAAATTTAAATTTTTTTTTAATCTGGGAAGTCTACTGTTTGGATTTCCTTAAGGATCATTGCTGTTGTAATTATTTTTTCTTCTAAGTCATACTTTCCTGCCTTTTTTCATACTTGAATTGAATATTTCAAATATTATAATGTGGCAGCCATGGAAATCTGTTTTTCCCTGCCCTCTCTAAAGTTGGCTGTTGTTTGTTATGGGGTGATATTATCTGTTTAGTGATTTTCCACTGTTTTGTTATAAAAATTATATTGATTGTGATATATGACCATAAATCCTAAAGTGTAATTGTTAGGTCCTATGGTAATGTTATGTTTAAAATTTCTAGGTACTGGCACAAACTGGAATCATATTTTACATGATGATTGTACCATCTTATATTTCTTCAGTAATGTAAAAAGTTTTGATTTCTGTATATTTTTGCAATATTGATGGCTTTGATTTGCATTTCCTTAACAACAAGTGTCGTCAAATGGTTCATGTGTTTATTAGCCACTGGGGCATCTTTTAAGATATTTATATTCAAGCACCCTGCCATTATTTATTTATTTATTTATTTAGCCTTGCCTTGTTTTTATTTTTTATTGATGACTTTTAAGTGTTCTTTATATATTCTGGATGTTCCTCGTTTATCAGGTATTTGCCTTGCAAATACCTTCTTCCATTCTGAAAGTTGTCTTCTACTCTGTTCATAGTGTCCTTTGACCTACAGAAATCTTCCTGGGCCAACCAGATAGCTCAGTGGACTAAAGCACTTGATTCAACAGAGTGCAATGGCTAGCGTTTGGTCTCTGTCATGCTGTGCCTGTCGTGGTGGTGCATGCCTACAATCCCAGATCTTGGAAGGCTGAACACAGACAGATCACTAGGAGTCTGATCTTTGTAGTGAGACCCTGTAGGCCCTGTACTAAAAATACAAAAAAAAAAAAATCTTCTAAGAACTTTATAGTTTTAGATTCCATGTTTAGCTCTTTGAGGTTGGCAGTGCTTAATCATAACTTGGTGAATATCTACTGATGGTGGAGCTCCTGATGGAGGAACTTGAACTGTGCGCTGATGATGCTATGAGAAACGCAACTCCAGAGACCAGACATGTTTCAGAGGAAGTAACTGATATTCACAAAAGTGAATAGGCTTTCCCACAGTCAGACTGCTATTTGGGAAAACTATTACTCCATGCTTAACTTGCTGACCCCAAATATACTTTCCTATGTCCTTTACTATCTGCACACCTCCTTCAACTCCTGTATGCCCAGGGACCAACACTATACTCCTCAGTGGGCGCTGTTTGCTTTTTACTGGATTTGTCCACATTGCCTCACCTTTGCTGGGCCACCTTTATGTGCTACATACCTGAGGTAACGTGCAGGCCTCAGTCCAGTGTCCAGTGCTTTCTGCCTTTCTCTCTCAAGCCCACTCACATTCAAAGGCCAAGGTGAACATCCATTTTCTGTCCTTTTTATCTCTAGAAGTTTTTGAGACAGGGTCTTGCTGCATAGTCCAGGTTGGCCTTGAACTCACAGCGCAGTCCAGGCTGGCCTTGAACCTATGGCAGCCTCCCAAGTGACTTTCACTCTCTCTAGGAAGCCTTCCCTAATTTTGCAGCCCTACTGTTTTTTTTTTTTTCTTTCCCACAGAATGTGGTATCTCAGTGTTATACTAATTTTATCCCATTACAATTTTCTAAATATGTGGATCAACACTAGAGTTGGAGTCAGATCAACCGAATCTTATCACTTTACTTTAAAAGCCCCAATTTCCACCTCTTTCAAATGGAGACAGCAGTGCTGAGGTGGGTAGTTTATTGTGCGACTTGGAAACAGTGACTCAAAGCTCTTGACTCAGTGCATGGCTCTCAAGTGATTGATCGTATTTGATTATTGGTCACTATATATTCCCTCACCCTGGTCTCCTGCCTTTGTGCCCCAGGCTGGGTCTGCTCTCCCCAACCAGGCCACAAGTGTGCTCCCTTCCAATGATTCAGCTGATTCACCATCCTGGCAAGGCAACTGGGAAAGTACAATGTGCTCACTTTTTCCAGTTCCTCCACACGTTATTATGATCCGTAAATGAGGAAAGTGATGTGAAAGCGATGTACCTCATGTCACGCTGTGAGCTATGTCTGCTGCCCAGTGCCTAAAGGCTTATTTCATTGTAATACTGGAGAGGTGGTATGTTTATGTTTTTTACTCGTTCTCTGTTCTTTCATTGAGCATACACTCTAAAAGGACAGGAAGTTTTGTATATTTAATCTACACATTTCTTATATCTAGCTTGGAGTTTTATCCTAGATATTTGTTGAATGAATGAGTGATTATAAATTTGATGCAATTTTGAAAGATCAGTGGAGAAACAGCTAATTTAGAATGTCCTTTGATGGCAGTTTCTTTTTAAGAGTACAGAAACCTCTCAATCTGTAAACATCTTTCACTACCATTGTGGATTAGATTAAAAAGAATCTTTAAAGATATTTTGGTCTGAGGCTCTCATCTTACAGAGACAGAGGATTTAGGCTCAGAGATGGTGGGACCCCTGGGAAGGCCGTAACGAAGCTTGCTTGGGACCCAGATCCACTTCCAATGGTTGAAGGTGCTGTAGGGCACTGTCGGTGTGGAATACTAGGTTCTCTAATGCCATTTAGGACACAAAGGAGTGGGATCAGAGAAGCCAGGTGATGGTACCGTTAGAGGCAAGTTTGGTAACACTCTCTTCTGTTCCTCTTGTTTTACTTGAAAAATTTGCTCCTTGTGTATAAAGTTTGCTCACCTAGGAGAATCTGTCACTTTTCCTCTTGCTATTTTAAGAGTTTTTATTGTTCTTTGGTTTCTAACAGCTTTCCTATAATATGCTGGGGAGGTTAATTTTGATTGCTAACTTGATGGGCTTTAGACCAACACTTCGGGGTGGATCCTGGGGACATGGCCTTGGGAATTTTCTTGCTCACTGGCTTCCTACCTGGTTTTTCTTTGCTCCAGCTTCCTAGTGGCCATGAGGTTCTGCCATGGCTTCCACCATGGCATTTATGCCTTGAAGGCAGCAATCATGGACCAAACCCCCAAATAAGCCTTTTTTCCCCTGTACATGTCTGGAGTTTTGTTCCAGCAATGGAAAGGTGGTGAACACATATGCCTATTTATCTGGATTTGAATTTGTAGGCATACATTGTGATATGGTATCTTCAGTTAGAAATAGAACATTCCTAACCATGTTTGATCTTCTCTTTCCACTCTGTATGGCTCTTATGTCAGCATTTGTCATGCCTTTGTACGTTCAGCTCATTCACTTTTTTCTCCTTCATCTATCTAATTTGCTGCCAAGCCCATCCTTTGAATTTTAAGTTCAATTGCTATAGTTTTCAATTTTAGAATCATTTTTGGTTCTCTATTACAGGCTCTCTACTGAAATTCACCATCTCCTTGAGTTCAAAATATTTAACATTATGAATCCTTTTTAAAAATTCTTTCCTTAATTATAGAGATTTTGAAATGTGGTTCTTAAGTTTCCTAATTTATTACTAAGTCATTTTACCCTGGAGGCGTTTGCTTAGCGTGGTAGCATCTGGCAGGGCAAGGGAAGGAAGGTCAGACCCAAACTGCTTGCATCTGGAGTAGGTACAAATGTGGAAAGCACAACTGCTGGTGGGAGAAAACCATAGTTAACCACTTCCTCCCTGAAAAGTAACTCCTTGGCAGACCAGGTCTTCGATCGATCACCCCTGGCTGCACAGGAAAAAGCAGCACTAGAATCAGACCACTCTTGGACTATAACTTACCATTTCTAGGGGTTCAGAGTGGAAGGGCGCACAGCCAGATGCCTGCACTCAGGCATCCACATGTCTGTTTCTCAGTTTCTTGGAAGAGCAGAAGAACTACCATCTATACTGCCATCATTTTGCTCTTGAGGTCACCTGAAATTGAGTTTCAAGCTGTTGTTGATGCAGGAGGTGGGATCTATTTGTTAAGACAGTGGGTAGGGCAGGGGAAGTCACAGTAGAGTCACAGTAGCTTCGATAAGTGCTCTGTCCTCCTGCAGTCTTTCAGGGTTACTTTCTGCCCAGAGCTATTTTCAGCCTCTCGTGGACCAGCTCCACATAGTCCCTGTCACAAGAGGAACCGCTCACAGAGGGCTGTGGCTCAAGCCTTGCCCTCTGTGGCTCTTCCAGGTCAGAATGAACGAATGAATGAATGAATGATTATACATTTCATTGAAAGGGTTTACAATATTTTTTCCTTATCCTTTGAGTTTGATAACTTCCAGGAGGAAGCCAGCACCTGCTAGCTCAACAACTGCACTAGAAAGGCTTTATTTACTTCCAAAATGAAGTTTCTTTTGTTTTTATTAATATGTAAAGAAGTCCTGTTAAATGTAAATACTTACATTTTATAAAATTTTTTATGAATACCTCAGCTTATGTGTTGATTTAAATGCAATTTTATATCTAAGGCCAGCTATATTATTTGCAAGGTTCAAAGCAGAATGAAAATGTAAGAGTCATGCTCAAACAAAACAACCAGGAAAGCCGGGCATGGTGGCGCACGCCTGTAATCCCAGGACTTGGGAGGCTGAGGCAGGACGATTGGTGCAAGTTCAAGACCAGCCTGGGCTACAAAAGTGAACTCAAGGCCAACCTGAACTGCACAGTGAGACCCTGTCTCAAAAAACAAACAAACAAACAAACAAACAAACAAACCAACAAAAGCCAATCAGGAAAAGAGTTTTACTGTAAGTAGCCAAATGTAAAGCATTTTCTTTAAAGAAATTTTTACTACAAAGCACAGAGTGATACAGTGATACATAATAGGGATAAGCTTACGAATTTAAAGTTATGTTGATACTATAATTTCATATAAGCAACAAGTGCAAGAATTTTATTTTATTTTTTTAATTTAAATTTAATAGAAGAAGGCAGGCGTGGTGGCGCATGTCTGTAATCCCAGCATTTGGGAGGCTGAGGCAGGAGGATCAGTGTGAGTTCGAGACCAACCTAGGCTACAAAAGTGAGCTCAAGGCCAGCCTGAACTGCACAGCGAGACCCTGTCTCAAAAAAAGACAAAATAAATAAATAAATAAATAAATTTAATAGAAGAAAAAGAAGCCAAAGTGAAACTGAAGAAACTTCAGAACTTAAGATAGATGTATCTTCAGTTCAAGAGCTATTAACTGCTAAAAGTAGCATAGGGATTAAAAAATAAAAGGCTTATGGCAAAACATTAACAGATTAGTTATTATTTTTTAATTTCTTATTTTAATTTTAGAAGATATTAAATTTGTACACCTATCTTCCTTTCACTTGATCCTCAAATTAGTTATATCATTAATTTTACTTTGTCAAAATCTATATTTACTTCTACTCTGTGGTTATAATTCCCAAAGTTCTTCAGCCTTGATTCTATATTTAAATAGAGCATTTAGTGCTCATCATTGTCCTTTTGTTGCTATTTCTTACTTGCAATAATTCTTTATTTTGCTTTATTCATTGTGTGTCTGGGATTTCTTTCTGTAGTAGGTTTTAGTGAAGAGCCCATAGGTGCTGCAGTACCCTGGCTCCTTCACACGGGAGACCCTTCCTGTTGGCTTTGGGCTTGAATGACTTTGGAGACACTGTTCCATTGTGTTGTGACATTGAATGATGCGGAGAAGACTTTTTCTTCTTAAGGATTTGCAATGCTTTTTCCTTGTCCTTTAAGTTTGATAACTTAACCAAATTGTATATAGGTGTTGATCGTCATGCACTGATTTTTCTTTAAGTATGCTTAATGTTGGAGAATTAGTTATTTTATGACACTTTATTTATCTTTGATTATTCCATTCACTGGGATCTTTAACTCAAGGAGATCAAATAGTCTTATGATAACCATTTTTCTTTCATGTCTATTATTTTTCCTTCATTTAAGTATTGGAACAAAGAATAGGTTCAGTCTCTTCCCACCTCTCCCAACTGGGACTTATCAGCAAACTAATCCAAGAAACATCTTATTACATGAACAGAGTTGGAAAACCAATCAATCAACATCCGCCAATGACCTACTGTCTACTGTGGAACTTACAAGATTTAATATGTGTTCCATTAGAGTTTGTGCTGAGTCCTGAGGTCTGAGATGACTCATACTTGGTCTCTACCTCCAGGCCTCGGAAGGTGATGAAAGGACACAGATACATTCAGAGGATGAAGCAAGTAGTCTAAGACGGAAGTAGGTCCTCATTCCTTATATGATCATGCAAAGAAGTTGATAGAGATTGGTGATATCAAATAAGTAGTGGGATACAAGGCCATCAGTGAGAAATAAAATGAGTATATTGAGGATGCTGGGGTAGGTTGAGGAAGTACAAGATTGTTTGGGGAGAAGGGATTGAGATAGTGGCTATGAAAAGGGTGAGGGTACTGGATGTGTGGCAGTGGAGTAGGCAGGCCACTTTACAGCACTTGGACTGAATTGTAAGTGTGGGTCTTGTGAATGCTTTCCCCTTCTTCTTCCACATTCTCCCTAGACTACATTACTTACTCCCAAGTTTTTCTTCTTCTCCATCAGTTGCTTATCCTGACAATTTTGCCCTCACAGCTAGTCTTGATTGAAAGACTGAGGGTTTGAAAAGTCCATTGATTTAGGCAGCCCCTGCAGGTACTTCTCTCCTGTGTGAGACTGCCTGTGGTGGTCATAGGCAGGAGAAAGGAACAAGCAAGATATTTTCTTTTGCACCGTCTAAAGATGGTGTCAGAAGGATGGTTTGGATTAAACAGAGGTTTGAATCAGGAGAGAAAAGACAAAGACACCAAGGAGTTCTTCATATCAGTGATCTTGCAAACTGTGTTCAACACCTATCCTGTTCTCTGTCATCCTGTCTTGGATGGGAATTTGCCTGATCATCTGCTCTCTAGGACTAACGGAACCAGGGTGCTAGTCCTACATGACCATTGGTTGGCTCTGAACGTGCAGAGAGGGACAGGCACAAAGGAGGGGCAGATTATATATTAGCCAAATTATTTTTGGTCACAAGTGAGAAGCACAGCTCCACCCAGCTGTTCCTGTCATGGTCTTACTTACAAATAGCAAAAAACAATTGTTTCTTGCTTAATTAGCAAAGAGTTTTCTCAAGACATATTGGTAGGTAGTTCACAAAATCTCTGTGAGACCAGAGGTTCTAAGTCTCCTCTCAGGACTCTGCTTACAGTGACATCTTGAAGCTAAGGCTTCTTTAGTGGGAGAATGCAGGAAGCTCTTCCATCTCAAGAAGGTTCTGGGCAGCCTGTTTCACAATGTCCAGTACACTAGCTTGAGTAAGCTGGGAATTTATTCATCTACTTACCTGGGTAAGTGAATAAATTTGGCTGATCTGTGGATTCATATGGTGACTCCACTCTTCCTGCCCCCTCTGTCAAAGATATTTTCCCTGGATTGGTTTCATTCTCAGACAAGCTTTTTCCAGAGGCATGTTATAACTTTTATAAGCCCTTGGCCTTTTCCTCTATATGAAATTATTAAAAATTATATTTTATAATTGCATTGGTATAAAAAATCAATACTATCCAGGCTAGATTATAAGATGACTTTTCTTCTTCTGATTTTAACAGAAATTGAAACATTTTCATGAGGTCCTAGGAGTGTTGGGGACTCTGTGCCTCTGACCGGCTGTATCTAATGGTAAGCCAGCCCTGGTTCTTCCCCCCAATGGAGAAGTTGGCCAGTAACTAGTCTTGACTCCCATCACTTACTTTTGCCCTACAGTTCATAATAATCCCAAGGTGATGGGTGACTTCAATTCTATGCTTCCGTTGTGTGCATTATCTCTTGGAAAGTCCCTTGCCTCACTCACCTGTAGAATTATGTGATCACAAGATGTGGGATTTTCTCATCAGACGTGGCCCCTCACCACCTTGTGATGGAGAAGGTGATGCTGTGTGGTTGAGAACTCCCATGCTGTGTGTTGCGGGGGGGGGGGTGTCCTAAAAAGATGAGATCCTGGTCACAAGAAAAGGTACCTGCAGTTTATGCCAATACTGCAGTAAAGATACTGATAGCAGAGAAGACGTCCACTAGCATAATGACCTGAGACCATTTGCAAGTGTGACTTTCACGTAGGTCGCCTCTGAGCACTGTCACAGAAGGTGCCAGGCACTTCTGAGTAGATAGGCTGTGGAGTCATTCGTTCACGTGCCGCCAGAAACTAGATAAAAAATGATAGAACCAATGATTGCCAATTTTAAGACTCACAGATGAAAGAATTTACAGTCACTGGAACTTAGATTCTAAATATCTTAATACTTTCAGTTCTGAAAATCTCAAATCTATGAAATAATGGAATTTTAGATTTTTACTTCCTTTCCTTTCAGATCTTTTTCTAAAGTATAAAATGTTGTAATCATATACCATAGATCCAAAATTTGAAAATTTTAACATTACATTCTCTGAAAATGGTTTAAGATAATAGAATATTGGGACATTTGAAACTTACTCTAAATGTCATACTTTTGACTGGGGAGGTAGCTCAGTAGAATAAGTGTTTTCTAGGCAAGCACAGGGCCCTGAGTTCAACTGCTGGTACTGCATAAATAAATAAATAAATAAATAAATAAATAAATAAATAAATAATCATACCTTGAGAATCATGAGTCAGAGAATTTGGAGTCAGAGATGCTGGAGCTCAGATTCCAGGTCTCTTCATCCAGTGCATCTGAGCTGTCAGGGACTGACCTTATCTGACACTTCAGACCTTTGTACAGAGGCACAGGTGGGCAGTGACTGCCAGTTCTAGGGATCCACATCTGTCCTGAGCCTGTTGGGCCCTTGCTCAGGAGACTGACATTCCTCACACTCTGTGCATTCACCATACCCATGACATCTCACCCTCTTGGGCTATTTCTGCTCTTCTTAAGACTAGAATGCCTTCCCTAGTGAGCACTCACATGAATAGGATCCAACACTAGGAGTGGGCAGTAGGCCCTTCCTGAGGCTTTTCCCAGGGCCCTTTGAGCCTTTTGGAGGCAACAACATTTCTGTGAATACTAGCCCACTCACAAGGGGGGGTGGAGGAGATACAGTCAAGGAGGAGGCCTCCAGTAAGACAATGAAATCTTATGGGAACCTGGTGGCATGCCGTGGGAGAGTGTCTGGCTTTGGCCCTCAGAGCAGCTAGTATTCCTCCAGTCCTTGCTCCATTTTGCTCAGGTTTGATCACCACCTCCCCATGGTGAGTATTACACTGACAGGAAAACTTCCCCCAAATTGGAGATTATCCAGGATAATCTACTGAAAGAATTGATTACACAAAATGGTACCAAGTCCTTAAGTTTTTCCAATCATTATTTTGTTGTAAGTGGCTGTCTTCACAATTATATACCTGCATTTATACAAAATACATGTATGTTTGTTTATATTCTATGTATATGAAGGATTTAGAAATTGAAGACAATGTGAAATAGGACAGAACATAACAAAAACTAATTTAGAGGGAGGAGATATTTTTAGGCACTTGAAAAAGAGAGGTGCAAGGATGAGAAAGAGGCTCTGAGTTCCTGTCAGCCATGGCACAAAAGAATCTGCCGGGCACGAAGGGTTTCCTTACCTAGTGGGAGAGGACTACAGTGAACTTTTTCATTTCTCTTCCTTCCATTGCATTAAAAAGAAAGTTATAGGGCAATTCTGAGTAATACTATAATAAGCACTGTATTTAACTTTTGGCTTTGAACGTTATCAAGAGCCAGTTGTTACTGAATACTTACAAGTGTGGTTATTTGTATGGGAAATGCAAATAAATGGGCCCATGCACAATCTATGGAGTGAAAAGTCAGACTGAAGCCTAGAGTCCTGCTTCAAAAAGCCTCAGTATGATTTTTGTGCCCACTGAAGAGAAGCACTGATGTAGAGGACCCGGGGCGGGGGTGGCACTCCCCGACACCATGAATCACATCCCAAGGGCCTCTGGATAAAAACTGCCCCTTCACTTGGTTTTACTCCCTGAGTACTGATCTGTTCCCTGTTCTTCCTGCGAAGTTGGGAGAGGGGCGTTGAATGAGCAGATGTAGCTCAGTGGAAATAAAATCAGCCAGGAGAACTCAGCTGTAGCTACAACTTTGTTTAGTTTATCTGAACCCTTAGGAAACACACGTTTTCTGCTTGGGACCTGACTATATCTAGCTATGCATTGTAGGATCTGATGACATAATTATTCAAAAAGGGGAGGGAACCAATGCTGAGTGACGCTTTGTGCCAGGGGCTGATGGGTTTATAAGGAACCACAGGGTGCCTGGCCAGAGGAGATGTTTGTGGATACAACCATGAGGAAGACAGAGCCAGTTCCTGTCCTGACCTGGTCTCACTCTCCTAATGTATATGTACAAGTACAAGTATGCATACAACTAATACAGAATAAAAATAATTCATTCCGAGGGCCATGGTGTGGAGCCTCTATACTCGCTAGAAACTGGTTTTCTTTTCTAGCATAACTAGAAAAACTTTTTAAATGATTTTCATACAAGTAATATAAATAATGAATGGTCCTGAGTTCAATCCCTGGTACCACACACACACACACAAGCATATATATATATATATATATAGTTCATGGTCCTGAAAGTTACTATAATTTTTGTTTCAAAAATTAAAATCCCCAGGCCAAGGAGATAGCTCAGCAGTCTAAGCACCTGCCTGGCAAGCACAAGGACCCACATTGGATCGCTGGTACTGTATGTTGCACCAGCCCCAGGTATACCATGCTGGCCCCTTGTCTTAGTTACTTTTTGCTCATTGCTGAGACAAATACCCAACACTCAAAATGAAAGAAGGAAAGGTTTATTTAGCTCACAGTTCATAGAGGTTTCAGTTCATATTCGGCTGGCCCAAGGCTAAGTGGAGCAGGGCGGAGAGCATCCAGTTCATGGCAGCAGAACAGGAACAACAGCTCCAGTCTGTCACTCTGTCTCTCTTCATATTACATTCAGGCTCTCCGCCTTAGCCTCTGCCTTAGGCTACACCCATAATCCCAGAAGTACTTCGACCCATAATCCCATCGGTACTAAAACCCATAATCCCAGGGATCATGGATCAAGTTTCAAACTCTAGAAGTCTCCGCCCAATGACTACATGAGGCTTTGAGGGGGACAACTAGACATAAACCATAACATTCCGCCCCTGGACCCCCAAAGTCTCATATATAACTCTTTTTACAAAAGACATTTTAGTCCATCTGGAAGAGTTGCCAAAGGCCCAATAGTTTCAGCATTGCTGAAAGGTCCAATCCCAATTTTCTCAAAGATCCAAGGCAAACTCTCATCTGTGAGCCCCTGTACAATAGAAGAGTTAAACGTATCCAACATTCAAAGGCATAAGATAAACATTACAATTCCAAAAGTTGCAAACAACAGGGTAATATAAAACATTGGGAGCAACACATGTCCAGAATCCAGGCCTTCTGTCAATCTTCTGGTCTGAGCTCTGACCAGAATCTCCCAAGCTGAACAGCCAAAGCAGTTCTAGTGCTTTGTTTTTAGCCAACATCTCTGAACCTTTCCTATCTCTTCCGTAAGCCATTCCCAAAAGCTTTCAATCCACATTGTCAGGTATAGCCACAGCAACGAACCCACTTCTCCGGTCCCAAATTGTGTATTAGTTACTTTTTACTCATTTCTGGGACAAATATCCAACACTCAAAATGAAGGAAGGAAAGGTTTACTTAGCTCACAGTTCGTGGAGGTTTCAGTCCATATTCAGCTGGCCCAAGGCTGAGTGGAGCAGGACAGAGAGCATCTAGTTCATGGCGGTGGAACAGCAACAAAATGGTGGCAGAGGTAGCCAACCAAACAGGGCAGCAGAGAGCAACAGCAACAGCTCGAGTCTGTCTCTGTTGCTCTTTATATTACATTCAGGCTCTCCACCTTAGCATATCCGCCCTAGACCACACCCATAGCCTCAGCCTTACTCACACCGATAATCCCATCAGTACTAAAACACAATCCCAGGGATCATGAATCAAGTCTCAATCTATAGAAGCCACATCCCATGATTGCATGAGGCTTTGCGGGGACAACTAGCCATAAACCATAACAATAGCCATTCTTTCTGGTGTGAGATGGTATTTAAGTGTTTTTCTAACTTGCATTTCATGGATGGCTAGCGATATGGAGCATTTATTCATGTATTTATAGGTTTGCTGAATTTCTTTCTCTGAGAAGTGTGTGTTCATGTCATATGCCCATTTCTGGATTGGATCTTTGAATTTTGGGACCCTAATGGATTTTTGTTCTTTATAAATTCTAGATAGAAGACCTTTGTCTGAATACCTATTAGTTAAAATCATTTTGAAATTTGTGGGTTGTCTTTTCACTCTGTTGGTAATTTCTTTTGACATACAAAAACTTCTTAGCCAGAGAAGGTCCCATTTGTTGGGGCTTTCAAGTGTTAAACGTGCATTTTCCTTTCTGTCCATGAACTCCCTGCCTACCCCGATGTCTTCAACATTTTCTCCCTCTTTCTCTTCCAGGAGATCTAATGCTTCTCTTTTAAAATTTAGATTTTTAATCCATTTTGACTTTAGTTTATTGCAGAGTGATAGACATGGGTCGAATTTTACTTTTCAGCATGTGAACAGCCAGTTTTTCCAGCACCATTTTCTCCCAGTAAGCACGTTTAGTCCCTTTGTGAAAGACGAGGTGGCTGAGTGTGTTTGTATTTGCCTCTACATCTTCTCATCTATTCCACTGATCCTCAGGTCTATGTTTTGGCCAATAACATGCTGATTTTTTATCACTGTAGCTTTGTAGTATAACTTTAGGTCAGGAATTGTAATGCCTCCTGCCTTACCTTTGTTGGCCAGAATAGTCTTTGCAATTCTGGGTCTTTTTTGGTTCCAAATTAAATTTTAGAAATGATTTCTCTCAAATCTATTCTTTAAAAATCTGTTCTTCTTGTTTTATAGTGCCATCTTTATCAGTATCAAATTCTTATTCATCTCAGCTGCTTCTGAACTGTTTTACTCTGTTGTCAAGTTGTCTATTGCTATGCCAAATTACAGTGCTGTATTATTGTTTTTAAGCCCATCTCTCTTCCTATGGCACATAGGAAGCCCATTCAATCCTTTCAAATATTTCAAAAAGTGAGTTAGGTTCTTTTTTATTTTTATTTATTTATTTTTTTATTTTAGGGAAGGGTCTATAGGGTGTTCAGGGTCTCACCACTAGATAGGAGTCCCAGTGATTCACTTGTTTAGAACGTCCCAAGTGCTGGGATAACAGGCTTGTGCCACCAAGCCCAGTCTCAATTGCCATCTTAGCATGCCCCAGAGGTGGAGCCAGCATGGTAAACCCCAGATCGAATCCTGGCCCCTGTGCCTGCCTGCAGGCGCTTTAATCCACTGAGTTATTTGGCTGACTCTGACTTAGGTTCTGTTGGTCTTTCTTTCCTTCCTTCCTTCCTTCCTTCCTTCTTTCTTTTTTTTTTTTTGTCTTTTTGAGATAGGGTCTCACTGTGCAGTTCAGGCTGGCTTTGAGTTCCCTTTTGTATCTCAGTCTGGTCTCAAACTTGCACCAGTCGCTCCTGCCTCATATTTCCAAGTGCTGGGATTACAGGTGTGTGCCACCACACCTGGCCAGGTTCTACTTGTCTTTTTCTTCCATGTAAATTTTGGAATAAGTTTGTAAGCTCCTTCAAAAATCTACTGATAATTTGGGGAGACTGCATCATGTAACTCTTAACTTACTTGATATAGTTCCCTAGTTATTCAAGTCTTTTTTTCATAAAGTCTTCCGTGCAGGACTGTGTTTGCTTGCTTGCTTTGTTTTGCTTTTAGAGACAGCATCTCCTATGTAGTCCAAACGCACTGTGAACTCACTACATATCGCAGATTGGCTGTAAAATTGTGATAATCTTCCTGCCTCAGCCTCTTGACTGCTGGGGTTACAGGTATGTGCCACTACATCTAGTGAGGATTTTAATTTTTATCTTTTTTTTTTCCAGAACCAGGGATCAAACTCAGGACCTTGCACTTGCCAGATGGGCACTTGTTCCCCTGAGCTATCTCCCCAGCTCCCAACTTTTTCTTTTTTTTAAGATTGTTTTTTTAATTTAATATTTTTATTGTTTAAATTTAACAATGGTCTGCATATTATCTGACCACAGTGCAATCAAGTTGGAAATAAATGATGAAAGAAACCATAGGAATTCCAGGACTACATGGAAACTAAACAGCACTCTTCTCAACAACCAATGGGTCACAGATGAAATTAAAGAAGAAATAAAACAGTATCTACAATTTAATGAAAATTCAAACACAACCTACTGGAATTTGTGGGATGCAATGAAAGCAGTTCTCAGAGGGAAATTCATAG
>PVJA010041693.1:0-17726 GCA_004027025.1 Myocastor coypus
ACACACACACACACACACCCAGTATAGGAGTAAAGGACTGTCCCTTAGTGTTGTAGAAACCCAAGAACTGAGACCTAGACAGAAAGCCTTTGTGTTCTGTTCCTAAATACAAAGGAAAGCAATTTGCAGTGACAAACCTGGTAGCCTGGGTACTGGATAGTCAAGAAGTCCTTCAGTAGCAGTTACTTGATCTCCAGAAAGTATAATTGCCTTTATTAGCAATCCTATTTGAAGATTATTCCTTGAACTTGAAAATAGAATTATTGCTTTAAAGTTTTTTTAACAGAGTTATTTCAACATCATATATTTATTCTGGATATTACATTAAAACCTGATTCTTCTGCTGATAACCACTACTATTATGGAATATTGAACTATGCATACAACTACTTTCTCTTAGCTGAATGAGAAGAAATATTTGTGCCAATAATGTTTAGAAAAGTTTTCATGTCTGCATCTTGTACTCTGAACAATTACTATGAAGGCAATATGCAATGTATTAACTATTGTGGCTGTCCTACTAATGTGTTTTGAAACTGTCTCATTGTTATTTATTAAAAGTAATAAAATTATTTAAAAACCCTAATCTTCTTAATTAAACCATGTTAATGTATATAACTACTAGCTCTTCATATAAAAACTTATTTCCCAGTATCAAACACATTATTTAAATATAAAGCACCTGTGTAAATTGTTATTGTGAGCTAATTAAAAGATAATTAAAAATATGCCAAACTTTTGTTTTTGTTTTAAATAGAATTTTGGCACAGGGTATGGTAGTATATCCCTATCATCTAGCCACTTGGTAGATTGAGTCAGGAACATTTCAGATTGAGGTCAGCCCAGGAACGTGGATAAACTCAGTCTCACAACTTTGAAAGGGCGAGACATAGGGCACAAATTTTGGTGTTTAAGCTCAAAGGAGACTACAGCTTCTAGGAATTAAAAAATTTTGCCTTCTTAATTTAAGACAATTATGCCAACACTTTATATCATTTTATGATGGCATTTTCTTGTTTTATTTTGTATGCATTTTGTTGTTGCAGGGTCTCACTATGCAGCTGGGACTCACAGTGGTCCTGGTGCTTCCAGCCTCCCCAGTGCTGGGTTTATAGGCGTGTGCCACTATACCCAGACTCTGGTCAGCTCAGCCTGCCCTTGGGGGAAGAGCTGCTGTGACACGTGCCAGGGGTTAAACGGAGGTCCCTGCACTTGCCTAAGCAGGCACTTTAGTCTGCTGAGCTATCTTGCCAGCCCCATGACAGTATTTCATTCCCTCTCAGTATTTACACACACTTTTATAATAAAAGTTTATTGTTTTTTGCTTCCGTGGAGGGTCTCATGTCACTAAACAGTGCTGTATCTTCAGCTCTGTGTCTGATTTCTCTGTAGCCAGCTGCTTAGAAAGAGCAGAGGCTGTGGCGATGAGAAGTGCCGAATGGTGCAGACAGAGCCAGATTCCAAGACAGCAGCGTGTGCATGGAGGTTGCCAGAGTTGGGATGAGGGGTGGGCACAAGGTGTGTCACAGCACAGGTGGTCCTACAGCTTGTGGACACCAACACCCTGCTTGGTAGAAGGGTCCTTCCCAGCACAGCCATTTGGCACATTCGCCAAATGCTGTCATTTTCATCTTTGTCACATCATTTGTTTTGTATACATCTGTAAACTTGCTTTGGTCTTTTTTTATGTAGGAACTGTAAGCATATCCACTGAGTTTGCATTTGTACATAGTTATGTGTGGTGCTAAAGAGTTCAGAATTGGAATTAAGCAGAGTTTGAGTTCTGGATATTGTGTGGCTTTGGGGAACCTAGGTGACAGCAGTTCTCCTGTTACAAAGCTGTGAGACTGACTGAGTTTATCCATGTAAAAGACCAACATGATGGCTGGCTTATAATGAGTGCTCTGTAGTTGCTGACTTTGGGTGTCACTTCTACAGCAAGAGCTCATGAATGTTTGAGTTGTGAAACCTGGAAAGGTACAGGCTTTGGTGAGTTTGAGAGATTTTTAGTTCAATTTTGGCTTAGTGTTGTATGATTTGCAGTCTCATAGTCTCTCAGAGACTCAGTTTCCTGATGACTTCCCAGGGCTGGGGAGCAAATAATGGCACTGAGTCAGGTTTCTGCAGAGAAACACAGCCAACAAGGAGGCGCATGCTCACACACATGCACACGCATGTGCTCACACACGTGCGCATGTGTGCCTATCTATGCCTCTGTGTACAAGGATGACGTGATTAGAGAGGCTGAGCAGTCCCACAGTCTGCCGTCTAAATCTGGAGGCACAGGAGAGCACGGACCTCATTCAGACCAAGCCCAACGCCTGAGAACACCGAGGCCACTGGAATCTGGCTGGAGCCTGAGAGACGGGGCAGGCACAGCCATGAACCCCAGGGCGCTGAGAGCCAGGAGCTCTGCCATCCAAGGGCAGAACTAGGTGGCTATCCCAGCTCAAGAACAGAGATCCTGGGCCAGGGATGCAGCTCAGCAGCACAGCACCTGCCTAATAAGCAGAAGGTCTGAGTTCAATTCCTGATTTCAGTAAGTAAATTAATAAATAAGCAAAAAATAGAGAGCCTTTGCCTCTTTCGTTTTATGTGGACCCTCAATGAGTTTGATGGTACCTGCCTATTCTTCTGTTTTACTCATTCTCCTGATCAAAATGCTAAGCTCTTCAGGAAACTCACTCAGAGACACCTTGAAATGTTTTATCAGCCATGTGGTATCCTTTGGCCCCATCAGGTTTGCACAGGGAATCAGCTATCACCAAGCCTCCCGTTCTGGACACTGTATGAGTGTCATTGGGCCTTCTATCCACGCCACAGAGAGCCTGGTAGTGAGCATGGCCCTGTGCTATTTCTACAGAGACACAGAGAAGAGACAGAGGGCTTACCACAGGGCAGTGATGATTGTCCAGGAGAATCATTGTGCATATGTGTGGGTGTGTGGGAGGGCACCAGGAGTCGCCACAGCAGGAATAAAGTTGTGATGTTACAGCAAAGTTCTAGTAGTCACTCATGATATGCAGTGGGAACTCAGAATGCCTAGGGAAGACACGACGGTGTCTTGAGGATACATGATTGGCTTTGACTTCACCCATCACTAGCTGGTTATTCGTATACAGTCTGAGCCACAGTAATATGTATCTTATATCAGTAATCACAAATTAATTTTGTTATAGGAATAATTTTATAGAATAGTCTTGATAGAGAAAAACCTGTGCTCCTTCTCAGTCATAATTGCTCAGAAGGCATCCCCCAAAGTACCTAGCCATCCTTCTAGAGGATGGCTTGGGAATGGCTTTGCAAGGGTGGCAAGCCCCATGCAGGGGGCTGTGGGAGAAGTTGCAGGGCTTCGCAGTGTGAAGAGCATTTAAGTCCTTCCCTGGGGCTCCTTGGTAAACCCTTTAGCATTTCTGAGCCTTCCTTCGTAACTTCACTGGGTCACCCTGAAATGAGGCTAGAGCAAGGAAATGCTGCTTGCATCTGGTGAAAACAGCAGTCTATCTGTAAAGGGTGCTGAGCATTTCTGAGTCCTAGCCCCACATGTTGACTCCCTTAGACATTTCCAGCTGGCACCTCACCCCTCAGTGTGTTCTTGCTCCTGCAGTGTGCCAGTCGCTCAAACTCAAAATTGTTGTGCCTGCCCGATTGCTCCTCCCTCTTTTAGACCTCTGCCTGAGTGCTGTGAAGTTTGTGGTCAGGGCTTTTTGAGTTCTCTGGTACCTCTGCTTGCAGCCAATGACTTAGCTCAGAGCGCTGTAGTATGGGCAGAGATGTTAGAGCGTCCTAGGACAGCATTCTCACTTCCTTTTTTTTTTTTTTTTTTTTGTCTTTTTGAGACAGGGTCTCCCTATGCAGTTCAGGCTGGCCTTGAGCTCACTTTTGTAGTCCAGGCTGGTCTCGAACTCGCACCAATCCTCCTGCCTCAGCCTCCCGAGTGCTGGGATTACAGGCGTGAGCCACCACGCCCGGCTCTCACTTCCTTTTAAAACCGCTAGGGTGAATCCAAACTCCTAAGCCTGACATAAAGACATCTGCCTAAATAACCTCTTTTTGGGCTATTTCCAGTACTTCCCTGTGTCATCCTTCCCCTCAGCTAAGGTGGATTTCTTTCAGGTCAGTTCCCTAAATACTCAGTGCCCCTTTTGTTTTTGCAGCCTGGAACCCTCTTTGCTTTCTCTACAGGAAAACACCTACGTATCTTTTCAAAAACCATATCAAAGTATCACTTCCTCCCTGAAACTCCCCACTTGTCCTGCCTCAGCACTGGCCCACTCCATGCCACATGATGAAAGCACCCTGCTTTATCATTACGAGATTATGACTCTCCTGTCTCACTTCTACCAACAATATTACTGAGAAATCCTCTCGTTGAGACCCTTGAACCCCTAACTTAGAAACTCCTGCCCTTGGTGCTGGGTTGATATCCAATCCCTGTTTACTGATAGAATAAATAATAAATACACAACTGAAACTCAATTTTTTACTCATTTTATAGAATGATATTTAAATAAAGAAGTCCCACTAGTAGTTAATTAGATAATGTGTCACAAGCATGAATTTAGGGTACATGAGTCAACCCAGTGTCATTATTATCCCAGATCCACACATGACATCAGGGTCTAATAACTGCAGAGATGGGTATTTTGGAAGCAGACTCCAGCTTTCTACTCCTAGTGAGCTGGCTAGTGATGAATAACCCGAGAGCAATGTCTTGATCAACTCCATGGTGTTGACAGGGATTTTCTTCAGGGCAAGAGATGTAGGATCATTTGGTTCTTCCTTATGAACCCTGTTGATGGTTTCCCAAGTTTTACAGTGACCGTGGATGACTTAATAGGAAGTTGCTGCCCTGGAGGCCACTAGCTTGTGCAAGCCCAAAAGTATGCTGGGTTACTACTGTGTGGCCTTGGCCTGGAACTGGACAGCAGGTTCCTTGGGGGCTGGCCCCTGCCCACCTTGCCATTCAGTCTCACATTCTTTGTGCTTTAGCTGTGTTGGTCTTTTCCTTCCTTCCTTCCTCCTTCCTTCCTTTTTCTTCTTGCTTTTTACTTATTTTTTTATTCATTTCAATGAGAAAAAAGATAAAATAGCAATGAGACGGTTTCAAAACAAATTAGTAGGATGGTTACAATAAATACCATGCATATTGTTGTCTTTATAGTAGTTATTCAGAAGAAAAGTGCAGATCTGTTATCTTGTCTAAACAATATTACTACAAATTTTTATCCTCAATGAACTAAGACAAAGTAGCTATATATCTATCCCGTCTATATATATATATATATATATATATATATATATATATATATATACACATATATACATACATATATATATACATATATATATACATATATATATATATTTCCTTTTGTATATATATTCTTTTTAAAGTTTCTAATACTAGGAGAAAGTGTCATACCATGTCTTATAAGTAAATTGTAAGTCAGAGATGTAGTATGAATCATAAAATGAAAAGTATAATTAAATGACATTTAGAAAATTAATTAAATATTAATTAATTAAATTTAAGTTAAATATTTCCAAACAGTATTCAAAAATTCAAATGAAATCGTGATTCCAACTTAGAGGCCAGAATGTTATATATCATATGTACAAATCTGTAATCAATTCAGAGTACATAGTATTTGAATAGGTGAATATATACAAAGATATCAACTAAGAAAATGTTTCCATAGTAGTAAAGAATTACTAAGAATAAAGCATAACATAAATACTGGAATGTCAAATATATGGCCAGAACTTCTAATAGTTTGCAGATAGGATATCACACAAAGTTCTAGTATGTCGTGTACATGGATAGTGTCTGTGATGCTTACTGGTGGCTAGGGGTCACTTGTGGGACTGAGCTACTGCTATTTCCTTGATATTCACCCTATACACCCAGACAGAATTATGACCCATAGGGTGCAGGAGAAGTCCATTTGTAGAATATGCTGATGGACGTATTCTGCTGCTGTATTTGTATACCTCTTTTTCTCCTGTGTTTAATTATTTGCCCTATTTGATGGGTTCTTTCCATTCTCCTTCATGGAGTTATGGTCCTTTTGATCCTTCTCTAGAATATCTTTTAGGAAACTATTCAGGGTTGGCTTTGTCATCATGAAATTCTTTACTTGTTCTTTGTCCTGGAGGTATTTCACTTTACTATACTTGAAAGAGATTTTGCAGGGTACAGTAGTCTGGGCAGGAATTTGTTTTCTTGCAAGATTTGTAGTACTTTGCTCCATGCTCTTCTTGACTTGATGGTTTGTAAAGAGAAATCTGCCATTATTCTGATGGGTTTTCCTTTAAATGTGATCTGTTTCTTTTCTCTGGCAGCTTTTAGTATATTGTTTCTGTACTGAATTACTGGGATCTTAATTATTATATGTCTGGGTCTGTTTTTAATTGGGTTGGTGTTATTTAGAGTTCTATATGCTTCAGTTACTGAATGTCAGATTGTTTTCCCATATTTGGGAAGTTTTCTGCTATTACTTCTTCCCATATTCTTTTTGTATTATTTGTTCAGACTACTTTCTCATTGATGCCCATTAGTCTTACATTGTTGATCTTTGCATCATTTTGCAGATGTTGAATTATTTTTTTTGCATCCTAGTTGTTATTAAGAGATCTTTTCTTATCTCACTAATTGCAATGGTGTCTTTAAAGTCTGAAAGTCTGTTTTCACTTTCATTGAAACAGTTTTGCCAGCTTGTACTTGAGGTTTTAAGTTCCTATATAGCACTTTGAATCTGCTTCATATATTCTATTACTTTTCTATATTGGTCATTCAAAGTTTCCATCATTTTTCTATTGTACTCTATTTTTTTTATCATTGTCTTTAGAAGCACTTAGTACTTTTACTTTGGGTATTATTTCATTTTTTACTTGAGAAATTATGTCTGATCTTATTTCCTCTATGCATTTCTTCAGTTGTTTCTTTACTTCAGATGCCATTATTTCAGAGATTTCAGGTGTGTGATTTCCAATTTCTTCTATGCTATCCTCTCCTGTATTTATTCTGGATGGGCTTGGGGCCTGCAAGCACATTTTGCTCCTTCTCTTTGTCATTTTCTATAGCTCTGCCTTCTGAGTTTTGGTTAGAGCTTTGGTAGAGTTCTTACCTTAGCACCAGGTCCAGATCTACCAAGTTCAAAGTTGTCCAGGTGGATATGGCTTGGGTCTGGCTTCTGAGCTTCATTTCTTCCTGTTGCAGCCCTTGGAGGCAAATGTGCTGTGCCACACTGGCAAGATATTTTCTCCTGGATTGGATTGGTGGGTCTTGTCTTTAGTCTCTCTGCGGGGAGTTCTGCAGCAGTTTTCCACACTGGTCACGCTGGGCCTGGTTGCTGGTCAAATGAGTTTCTGGCTGGCCAAGGGTGGTCTCAATCACTAGGTGGGCCTGGTTGCTGGTCGAATGAGTTTCTGGCAGGCCCAGGGAGATCTCACTCATGTGCCTGGGCCTGCTTGCTGGGTTGAATGAGTGTCCAGCAGACCCAGGGAAATCTCACTCACACACCTAGCCACCTAGCCTAGTTGCCTGCCGGGTGGAAAGAGTTTCTGCCTGCCTCCATTTTTTTTTCTTTTTTACTTAGCAAATACTTGCAACTCTTTTTAATGTGGGTCAGATAGTCCTTTAAGCACTTGACAGTAATAAGTCATTTAATTCTCATAACAAGCCTATGGCATAGATGCTGTTTTTTCCCCATTTTACAAACAATGGAACTGAGATCACATGGAAATATGTATTTCTGTCTATTGTGCAGGGGTTTCTCCCTCCCATTCCTCTTCTGATGTAGAAGTTGTAGCTCTCTGGGCCCTCTTAGCATCTTTTCTATTGGTCTCTCCCACTGTAAACTGGGACAAGTGACTGATGAATTTTTTTTTCCTATAAAGTAGACCTAATAATCCTTACCTTACCAGATAACTGAAGACTAATATTAGCTGGACGATCTGCCAAGACACAAGACAGGCATTGTCCAAGAAACTAAGGCAGAGGAAAGAAGGAAAACCAGGATGAGCCCAAGTCAAGGACACCAAAGGAGAGGAGAGTAGTGGCATGCCCGGGTGCTGAGAGAAACATGCCAGCTCGGAAGATCATTGGGTTGGTCCTCCAGCGCTTTGTGAGAATAGTTTTCTCACATGTGAGGTGAAAGGTGGATTGCAAGTGGTTAAGGAGGGAGTGGGTAGGGAGGAAGTGAAGGTGAGGGTACAATCGTTTTCTCTTTTAGAAAGAGGAGACTTAGGGCAGTCAGAGGCCGGAAGAAGGCTTGCGGTTTTGAAAGGGAGGCCAGCAGTATCTACAGACAGGGGAAGGAAATCCTTGGAACAGACCTACTGGGAGATGCCAGGTCCCTGTCTTGGCTGAGGCTTGTGCTATGCTTGGGCCCTGTGTTGCCCCCCAGGACTTGGCTTCATGAAGCCTATTGTCCTGTGCAGCCAGGACATCCCAGAGCCTAGTGGATTAGTGGGGTTAGCGAGGTTCTTGGGTAGTGTTTATCAAGTATGGGCTGCAGTTTCCTTATGTGTAAAATGACAAAAACAGCACCTACCTCACAAGTGATACCAGAGTGACATACAGATGTGAAATGCCAACTGCCAGTGTCTCCGGATTGTGTCCTTTTAACCCTTTTTTAGAGACAGGAGGAAAGAGAATGGCAACAGTAAGCTTTTGGAAAGCTTTTGAACTGCAGTAGGAAGTTAGTGCTGTTTCTCAAGAGGGCTGCTCTTTCCTTTGTGTAAATTGTGAGTGAGGCTGTCACAGAAGCGAGGGGATGGGAATGGTCTACAATGCTGATGAGGCTGGTGGCTTCACGAGGCTGCCAGGTTCTCCTCATGAGGGATAGAAAAGGAATGAAGAGCAATACTGAGGTCCTAGATAGGCCTGGGGAGGGTGGGTATCCGGCAGCCAGGGCTGAAGGGACTGGGGAAAGGGGTGAAGTTACGAACAGAACAGGGGACAGAGAGGAATGTCAAGGGGCTGTGGGATTTGAGAGAGTGTGTGTGTGTGTGTGTGTGTGTGTGTGTGAGAGAGAGAGAGAGAGAGAGAGAGAGAGAGAAAGAGACAGACAGAGTCAGAGAGAGAGAGAGAGAGAGAGAGAGAGGGAGACAGGCAGAGCAACACATAAAGAGACACAGAGAGGCAAAAATAACATGATTGAAAATGTAGTGGTGCCGTGGAAGCCAGGATAGTCTGCTTATGGGGGGCTGCTGGCAGCCAGGATTGGGGTAGGTACGTGTGAAAGTCTTGTGGTGACTGAGGTTGCAGGCAGGGCAAGCTCCTGGCAGCAGGGTGGGGAGCACAAAGCTGGTGGCTAGAGAGGGATTTCAGAGAATTAGCTGAAACAGTTTTCAATGACTAAGGCCAAGCCAGGGCTGGTCATTCCCAATGGGACAGTGTCCTTCATTTGCCTCATTCTCCTTCTGTACTTTATCATGTAAATACTTAATACTTAGCCTCTTTCCCTCCTCCCCCAAGAAAGTGACCTTGGTCTTTATACAACTTTTTTCATGGAATGCATTTGTTAATATTATTCAGTACTTTTTAAATATTTTTTTATTTTTGGTATTGGGTATTGAACTTAGGACCTTGTGCTTGTTAGGTGCTTAAACCACTGAGCTATCACCAGGCCCTCATTCAACAATTTTTAAAAATGAATTCCACATTGTATGTGGAATTGTTTTTAATAGCTACATTCTATCAAATTATTCTTGCGCAAATTGCTTGTAATTCTTTTGGATTTCTCCCTACTGTAAGTTCTCAGCTATGAGATTACCATGTTCAAGAGTGTGGACAATTTTGGGGGCTGGGTCTTGATACACTGTTAGCTAATTGTGGCTGGAAGACCTGCAGTGATCAGGAAGAGAAGGCCATGGGGAGAGGTGGTGTCCACACAGCAGCTTTGTGTGAACATCCGGCTTGCTGGCCTCACTGAATCCTGCGCTGCCCACCCTGAAGGGACCTGCACAGAGGAGGAGCTTGCACCTGTGATTGATAATGGCTTGGGTCTTTGGTACTTTTTTTCTCTTTACCATTATTGTCAAGACATTGAAGAAATTAAATAAGACACGTGTTCCTAAAAATGAAGGCAACAATAGAAAGGAATCCATTCATCTATCCTAGAGCTTTGTTTTCAGGCAGAGGACAATTTTATCTTTAAAATTAAGAATTAAGGAGCTTGATATTTTTTGCTTATAATTATCTCAGTGTCAGTGTTTTGAACAGTGTTAACAAAGGGAGACATAACTTAGTTATTTAGGAAACGGTAATATTTTTAATCAGTAATTTCTTTTTTTTTTTTTTTTTGGCTTTTTGAGACAGGGTCTCACTATGCAATTCAGGCTGGCCTTGAGCTCACTTTTGTAGCCCAGGCTGGTATCGAACTTGCACTGATCCTCCTGCCTCAGCCTCCCGAGTGCTGGGATTACAGGCATGCGCCACCATGCCCGGCTCTGAATCAGTAATTTCATTAGCAAATATCAGCATTGCAAATGCCTCTTATGTTTTGAAATTGTAACACTTTCTCTTTTTTCTTTTCACAGAAAAAATACAGAAAGGGATTTATTGATATTTCCAGAATCAAGTGTGTGGAAATAGTGAAGAATGACGATGGTGTCATTCCCTGTCAAAATAAATATCCATTTCAGGTGAGCTGATACATTTTACAAAAGTATGGTGCTGGGCTTTTAGTAATATGTCCTGTTTGGCATTA
Organism: Myocastor coypus; assembly: GCA_004027025.1. Lineage (NCBI taxonomy): Eukaryota > Metazoa > Chordata > Mammalia > Rodentia > Myocastoridae > Myocastor > Myocastor coypus. Next base: position 10,719 of record PVJA010041693.1, read on the forward strand.
CAGTTTCCTGTCATTGGTTTGGTGGTTGGAGTTTAGGTTAATTAGTTGCTTTAATAATTGCTTTTCCTCATGAACTGCTTGCACCTTCTGTGAAACATTCCCTCATCCTTATTTTGGTGGTCAGAGCCTACTGATGGTCCCATGTCTGGAAGCCCTAGCTTTTTTCTACTCCTATTCAGATTTATCAGAGTGCTTTGAATAAGGAGTGGGGGTTGGGACTAGCATGAAGTTTTCTTTGTCAGTTTGAGCACCCTTTTAAAAGCAGGATCGTTTGTTATTTCATTCTTCATGATGATCCTGTCCACAAATAGTGTGCAGAGGTAAATGGCATCTTATTCTCAGAGGAGGCAGCAGCTCAGGCTCACACACAGTAGACGACTCACCCCAGTCAGCCAAGGGCACTTATGTGCCTCTTCCTGGTCACACTTGAGAGGAGGACAGTGCAGCATGCAGGGCAGTTCCACATTCATTTAGGCCCTTGGTGCACAGTGCCCTCAGCAGTGTGGGTCTGGACATGACAGTCGGACCTCAGCAGAGGCACCAGAGGGCCCCCTCTGGCCCTCAACACCTCCTCTCTGGTGGAAGGCGTTTTTTGCTTTCTTTTGAGCAATGCACATCACACATGAAATTAGTTTTTACTCCTGGCGGTGGTCCCATCCTGGCGAGGGAGAAGGTGAGCTAGGAAAATCTCTTTCTAGGTATTATTGCAGCGGAGGGTTTTTAAAAATAATGTATTTGGTTATTGCAGGGTCTCACTGCGCAGCTTGGATGCAGGGTAATCCTTCTGGTTTCAGCCTCCCCAGCACTGGGATAATAGGCACTCACCACCACGCTTGGACTCTGTCACTGGCTAAGACTGCCTTGGGGGCGAGGCCAGCATGACATGTGATGCCGGGAATCAAACCACAGTCTCTGTGCTTGCCTAAGCTTGCCTAAGCAGGCACTTTAGTTCAGTGACCTATCTTGCTGGCCACCCCAGAGTTTTGGTTTTTAATTGTTACAGTGAAGCTGTAAGTCCTTTTCTGGTAAGCATTTACCAATTTGAGAGATCAAGCTCCATCAGATGCAATGGGCTTCTACACTTGAACACTTTAAAACTTCATTTGTCAAGCTTTAAGATGGCCTCTGGATTGTTTTCCACCACGGTGACAACAGCAGCACAGGAGGGAGGACTGCTGTTCAATTTTCTTTCCTCCGTTCCTCATTTTGTATCTGCTATTTCTCTGAGTAAAGAGCAGGGACAGGAGGCAACTCTGAGCCCAAACTGAGGCACAGCTCACCACTACTGCCTCTGTCACTTAACCTCTCCATGTCTGCTTCCTGTCCCAAGAAATGGAAACAGTATAACAGCATTCACCTGGCTGAGTGGCTGTGGGGAGGGACCGAGAAGCCCAAACAGCTGAGGCATGTAGGCAGTACAAGGTGTCCCTTGTTGTGTTACTGTTATGGCCCCTTCTCTTGCTACCACTGCACTGTAGCCACCACCCAGCCCTACAAGTTAACCCAGCTTAAGATCAGCTGGAGGGAGTGAGTGCATCTACAGTGTTGTGTGTGTGTGTGTGTGAGAGAGAGAGAGAGAGAGAGAGAGAGAGAGAGAGAGAGAGAGAGAGTGTGTATCTGCCTGTCTGTCTATTATTGTTTGCTATTTAGCAAATAATTGCCCCTGCCACACTTCTGATGGTTTTGAGACATTTTAGAGGGTGGCAGGTAGTTGGGAGTCAGCTATGGCTTCCATGATTCTAGATTCAGAATTGGATTTTTTTTTTTTTTGCAGGACCAGGGTTTGAACTCCTGACCTTGCACTTGCCAGGCAGGTACTTGTGCCACGGAGCTATCTCCCCAACCCCAAAGAATTAGAATCTTTGATGAGGCTGTTTCCAAGTGAAAGAGATATGGTTTATAAATCTTACATTAGTTTTAATAATGATGATAAACATTGAACAGGAAGCATTCCATCCTGGAATTACTTAAATTTGTTGAAGAGATTAAACCTAAAAACAGATAAAGAAATCATAAAAATTAATTGAGGAGGGCTGGTGAGATAGTTCAGCAGACAAAGTGCCTGCTTAGGCAAGTGCAAGACTGGAGTATGATGCCTCTGGCACCACGTGCCATGCTGGCTCTGCCCCTGGGCCTGCTGAGCAGGCCACTGAGTCCAGGGCTGGTGGTGCATGCCTGTAATCCCAGTGCTAGGGAGGCTGAAAACAGGCGGATCACTACCATTCTGAGCTGCATAAGGAGGCCTTGTACCAAGTACATTAAAAAAATTAATCAAGGAAAGGTGAATTTGAGCTGCAACGATATAAGGGAGGAGAAAACAAGGAACCACCTGCAAAGTAGGATTCTTCCTTTGCACTTGGATAAGTTACTGTGAGAGGCAGCCGAGGGTTCCCAGGAACTGGTGTATCCTTTCTGGGTTTTAACCCAGTCCTGTCCATTTAACTCCTGTGCTGTTTCTGCTACCCCATATGTCTTAGTTACTTTTCACTCATTGCTGGGACGAATACCTGACACTCAAAATGAAGGAAGGAAAGGTTTATTTAGCTCACAGTTTGTGGAGGTTTCAGTCCATATTTGGCTGGCCCAAGGCTGAGTGGAGCAGGGCAGAGAGCATCCAGTTCATGGCGGCAGAACAGCAGCAAAATGGTGGCAGAGGCAGCCAATCAATCAGGGCAGCAGAGCAGCAGCTACAGCTTGAGTCTGTCTCTCTTTCACTCTTTATATTACATTCAGGCTCTCCGCCTTAGGATATCCGCCCTAGACTATACCATAGTCTCAACCTTACTCAGACCAATAATCCCATCATACTAAAACACAATCCCAGGGATCATGAATAAAGTCTCAATCGATAGAAGCCACTCCCCATGATTGCATGAGGCTTTCGGGGGACAACTAGACATAAACCATAACACCATAGTTGTGAAAGGCTGTTAAATAAATGAACAGATTAGTAAAGATATCATAAGGAAGATAGCTGCTAACTTCATACTGTTACTGAGTATTTCCTCCCTGGTGAGGTGGCTTCTGCACGTGGACAAGGAAGCCCTGCCCAGCTCTTCTCAATAGCCTCTGCTGCTCCTCACTGGAGGATTCAAGCCTGTGAGAAACTTGATTCCCGCTGTGCTCCCCATCCCCTGCTGTGGAGCTGTCCTTATGGATGATGGGAGAGATGGCCCAGGAGTGTGATCTGGGGCTTGCAGAAGGGAGGACACTGCACCCCAAATAGCTCATCAGCCCGTCCTTGTACAGGGGGGGTATCTTACAGAAATACAGGTGCTCCACTTTATCAAGGTAGTAGACCAAGCTGGTTATAGTTAACCAATACAAACTGGGTTGCTACACAGATTAAAAAAAAAAAAAAAGGCAGCCTATGTGAAGTGTTTAGCCCAATATCAGGAGTCAGCAAATGATTACAGTGAAATAAATAGTTCTAGCAATATATGGCAGATTTCTGGAAGATTCAAAGCTTTAGCCTTTCATACTGGAACATCAGTGTGAATTCAGAGTGATTTTCATGCTGTGTTTTAACCTTGATTTTATTGCACGGATGTGGTTGCATGAACAAACTTAGGTGAGCTGTGAAAAATAGGTAGCAAGGATGGAAATGTTATCTCCCACATCTTGTTAGCGTTTTACCTCCCTGATGCCATTGCTCCGATCTGGATGGGGCTGAGGTTTTCTGAGACATCTTAAAAGTAGGCTTCGTGTTGGATTCATTTTTTCTTTTATGTCTTAGTGCCAGCAAAGTGCTAGATTGTCTGCAGCATTATTTGTTTCATGAATGCCACAAGGCTCTTAGAGTGCATTCACTTGATTAAAATGAATGAGAAGGAATTGCCTACTGATCAGAGTCAGGAAAGCCGTTTATCCATGAAACGAATTTGTTTTTCAACTCACGGGTATTGCTGTGATTAAGGGGGAGTTAGAAGCATGTACTTTTTAAGCAGTGTTCCTTCATTGTGACTGGCGACCAGGGGTAAGGCATCCACCCAATGATGAAATTCTTGTGTTAATTTCTCTGGCTTGTTTTATTATTAATATTAAAAATATAAACAAATCTAATTTCTGAGCAGGGGCTTTCTCTTAAGGCAGCACTATGTTTAAATACTTGGGCTTTGGAGTCGGAATCCTGAAGTTCTGAATTACTGACTGCATGACAATGGGCAATTAGTGACACAACATTAGGGGACACAGGGTCTAGTGTCTGCTATATGAATATTGCTTCCTGAAGTCACACAGGAGTGGAGCACAGGGCGGGGGCTTCCTTTCCTCCTGTGTAAAGTAGAAATGCTAATTCCTTGATGGTGGCTAGATTAATAGAATTAATTACTATGAAACACAAAACCTAGAGCTAGGACAGGCAGTCCTTAATAAAGTTAGTTGCTACAGTTACTGACAGAGTAGCCCACTTGTCTAAACTGTTCTGCCCAAATATTGGAATGGAATAATCCCTGTTGTACTAAATTTATTTAAGAAACATCAGTTAATTGGGTGGAAAGAAAAACAGAGATTAATGAGATATCTTGACTTTTTTCTTCTCTAAAAGCAGTCTTTTGGAAATGTGTATCCTGTTTGATAAAGAGACAAAGAAGCAGAAGTACTAGTATAAGAGAAGAATTTAGGCTATTTGCATCTGAAGTAACTGACTTTTATTCAGTGGTTGGAAAATCCATTATTGGTGCCTTTGTACCAAGGGCTTTGGTCCAGGCAAAAATATTTGTCAATAGGGGCTGGGGATATAGCTCAGCAAGGGCCTGAGTTAAATCTCCAGCTCTGCAATAAATAAATGAATGAATGAATGAATGAATGAATGAATGAATAAATAAATAAATAAATAAATAAATAAATATAGTTGTCAGTAATTTTTATCTTTTGTTTTATTTCAGGTCGTTCATGATGCTAACACACTTTACATTTTTGCACCTAATGCACAAAGCAGGGACCTCTGGGTGAAGAAATTAAAAGAAGGTAAAATTCATATAATGAAGCACTAATCTACACACAATTTTAGAAACATGACTTTGCCACTAAAACACAGTTATAACCAATGTATGCCTTACATTTCTAATCTCTAAATCTAAATAAATGCTTCTCCAAGGACAGTCCATGCTGGTGATACAACATATTAAGTCTCACCTTCGGTTGTAAAATCTGTTTTTTCTTAGTGGCATATAGTTGGTAAGGAATGCCAGCTACCGTTTACTTGGAGGCGGTGAAATGCCTTTTATGACAACAGGATTTGTGAGAACAGTGTTTTCTAACACATGGCCCATGTAGTCAGCCTTGGGATGTATTCATGAGGTGTTTAATTCGTGATTTGTCCTGCTCAATCCTCACTGCTTCTCCTGGGAATGAAATGGCTGCAAGCTCATTTTTGCATTATCCATCATGGTGTAGCAGCAGTCACTTGAGATGACAGCGTGTCTCACCAAAACAAAACAAGTGAAAAAAGAATCCATCTGGCTTTTCTTAATTTCTCATTTGATGTTATGAGAGTGTTCTCATGAAAAAATATGGTATCTGAGGAAAGAGTAATGACTGACAGTGTTACCTACCAAACATGCTGAGGTCTGGTTTTCTTTCCCCGCTAATCATCAATGTGCTTTTGAATTACAGAAATAAAGAACAACAATAATATTATGATTAAATATCATCCTAAATTCTGGGCAGATGGAAGTTACCAGTGTTGCAGACAAACTGAAAAACTGGCACCTGGGTGTGAAAAATACAATCTTTTTGAGAGTAGTAAGTAATTATTTAATTTTCTAATTATATTGCATTCAGAATGAACATACTCATATGGCAAGAAACTGGTAGGATTCATACTTTCTAGAAAAGTGTAGGTGTGCTTTATAAGAATCATTGCATTTAGTTAACCCTGAGACCTTCTCATGGAATCAAAAGTTCTTTTGGGGGACAACTTTCATTATTACAATAAGGCAGCCTGTTAAGACGAATCTATTAAAAGAATAAACCTAGACAGTACGCTCAGCACCTTCCCCCTTAAAGTGTCTGTTTTTCAGCAGATGCTGCAAAGCCTTCCCAGATTGGAGCTGGAAATACATGTAGCAGTGCATCTGCAGTCTGAATAGAACTGTTTGCATTTTAATTGGCCTTAATGGTATGGAGTTGGTTGTATATTCACCATCTGTCAGAGCATTAAACTGTCATAGTGGTACTTCTGTGTAAATATCCCGATGAACAAAAATGTCTAGGGGAAAAAAAGAGTCTAGGGTTAATTTTGATGTATCAGACCCTTCAAAGTTCTGGAAATGAGAGGCCCTTAGTTAAAAATACATGGTGGCTCAAAAGGGCTAGAGTGATGGGGTTTCCTGTACTTCTCTTTTCTTGTACTTCATCTTTTCTTGCTGGCACTCAACACTATGCTGTGCCAGTATGAACCAATCAGCTTCTGTGTATGAGCAGAAGTACCTCCTTGTGCAGGAAGCCAGCCGTAATCCTATAAGCCCGTCCATCCTGATTTTTCTGGAATGTCCTGACATTAACTTATCACAATAAAGAGAAAGGTCTGTGTTTCCAAGGTTGTTATTTCCTGTTTCAATTTGTAAGGCTTAGTGTTAGGTAGTGCATACTCTAACCCATTATGTGAAGAGACTCAAAACTTTCAGCAACTTAAGCTAGAAATGTGTTTCAGTTTCACATAATTATCCTAAGGTAGGTGGTAGACAAGTTTTACAATAGCTCCATGATCTTTTTCTTCCAAGAAGTAGAAAGGAGGAACAGGGTCCAACATGTCCACAAGTGATAATTTTAGGGGCCAGACCTAAAAATGGCACATCCCATTTAGACACGAAGCCCTTTTTTTTTTTTTTTTTCCCCCCAATGTTTTTATTGTTTAAATTTAACAGTGGTTATATTACATATTTTCATCATCAGATCAGTTTAGATTAATGCATATAGGTATATAAGATTGATCAAACAATTAAACATTAACCTTTATAAATCCACATTACTTTTTTTTTTTTTTTTTTCCCCCTTCTTTTTTTT